>OU565288.1:29320765-29463297 GCA_913789915.3 Sphecodes monilicornis
TTGTATATTCTGGTATATTCTAGTGTATTCAGGTATATTCTAGTATATTCTAGTATATTCTAGTATATTCCAGTATATGCTGGTATATTCTCGTATATTGTAGTATATTCTAGTATATTCGAGTATATTCTAGTATATCCTAGTACATTCTTGTATATTCTAGTATATTCTAGTATATTCTAGTATATTCTAGTATATTCTAGGATATTCTAGGATATTCTAGTATATTCTAGTATATTATTGTATGTTCTAGTAGATTCAAGTATATTCTTGTATATTCTAGTATATTCTAGTATATTCTAGTATATTCTAGGACATTATGGTTTATTCTAGTATATTCTAGTATATTGCAGAATATTATGGTATATTCTAGTATATTCTAGTATATTCTGGGATATTATGGTATATTCTAGTATATTATTGTATATTCGAGTATATACAAGTATATTCTAGTATATTCTGGTATATTCTAATATATTCTAGTATATTCTTGTATATTCTAGTATATTCTAGTATATTCTAGGATATTCTGGTATATTCTAGTATATTCTAGAATATTCTAATATATTCTAGTATATTCTGGTATATTCTAGTACATTCTAGTATATTCTTGTATATTCTAGTATATTCTAGTATATTCTAGGATATTATGGTATATTCTAGTATATTCTAGTATATTCTAGTATATTCTAGGATATTATGGTATATTCTAGTATATTCTAGGATATTATGGTATATTCTAGTATATTCTAGGATATTATGGTATATTCTAGTATATTCTTGTATATTCTAGTATATTCAAGTATATTCTAGTATATTCTGGTATATTCTAATATATTCTAGTATATTCTTGTATATTCTAGTATATTCTAGTATATTCTAGGATATTCTGGTATATTCTAGTATATTCTAGAATATTCTAATATATTCTAGTATATTCTGGTATATTCTAGTATATTCTTGTATATTCTAGTATATTCTAGTATATTCTAGGATATTATGGTATTTCCTAGTATATTCTAGTATATTCTAGTATATTCTAGGATATTATGGTATATTCTAGTATATTCTAGGATATTATGGTATATTCTAGTATATTCTAGGATATTATGGTATATTCTAGTATATTCTTGTATATTCTAGTATATTCAAGTATATTCTAGTATATTCTAGGATATTATCTTATATTCTAGTGTATTCAAGTATGTTCAAGTATATTCTAGTATATTCTAGTATATTCTAGTATATTCTGGTATATTCTAGTATAGTGTAGTATAATCTGGTATATTCTAGTATATTCTAGTACATTCTGGTATATTGTAGTATATTCAAGTATATTATAGTATATTCTGGTATATTCTAGTATATTCAAGTATATTCTAGTATATTCTAGTATATTCTAGTATATTCTAGTATAATCTGGAATATTCTAGTATATTCTTGTATATTCTAGTACATTCTGGTATATTCTAGTATATTCTAGTATATTCTAGTATATTCTAGTACTTTCTAGGATATTATGGTATATTCTAGTATATTATTGTATGTTCTAGTATATTCAAGTATATTCTTGTATATTCTAGTATATTCCAGTATATTCTAGTATATTCTAGGACATTATGGTATATTGTAGTATATTCTAGGACATTATGGTGTATTCTAGTATATTCTAGTATATTGTAGAATATTATGGTATATTCTAGTATATTCTAGTATATTCTAGGATATTATGGTATATTCTAGTATATTATTGTATATTCTAGTATATACAAGTATATTCTAGTATATTCTGGTATATTCTAATATATTCTAGTATATTCATGTATATTCTAGTATATTCTAGTATATTCTAGGATATTATGGTATACTCTAGTATATTATTGTATATTCTAGTATATTCTAGTATATTCTAGTATATTATGGTATATTCTAGTATATTCTAGTATATTCTGGTATATTCTAGTATATTCTGCTATATTCTAGTATATTCTAGGATATTATGGTATATTCTAGTATATTCTAGTGTATTCAGGTATATTCTAGTATATTCTAGTATAATCTGGTATATTCTAGTATATTCTAGTATATTCTAGTATATTCTAGTATATTCTAGTGTATTCTGGTATATTCTAGTATATTCTAGTATATTATTGTATATTCTAGTATATTCTAGCATAAATGGTATATTCTAGTATATTCTAGTATATTCTAGTACATTCTGGTATATTCTAGTATAGTGTAGTATAATCTGGAATATTCTAGTATATTCTTGCATATTCTAGTACATTCTGGTATATTCTAGTATATTCTAGTATATTCCAGTATATTCTGGTATATTCTCGTATATTGTAGTATATTCTAGTATATTCGAGTATATTCTAGTATATCCTAGTACATTCTGATATATTCTAGTATATTCTAGTATATTCTAGTATATTCTAGGATATTATGGTATATTTTAGTATATTATTGTATATTCTAGTATATTCAAGTATATTCGGGTATATTCTGGAATATTCTAGTATATTCTAGTTTATTCTATTACATTCTATCATATTCTGGTATATTCTAGTATATTCTAGTATATTCTGGTATATTCTAGTATAGTGTAGTATAATCTGGTATATTCTAGTATATTCTAGTACATTCTGGTATATTGTAGTATATTCTAGTATATTATAGTATATTCTGGTATATTCTAGTATATTCAAGTATATTCTAGTATATTCTCGTATATTGTAGTATATTCTAGTATAATCTGGAATATTCTAGTATATTCTTGTATATTCTAGTACATTCTGGTATATTCTAGTATATTGTAGTATATTCCAGTATATTTTGGTATATTCTCGTATATTGTAGTATATTCTAGTATATTCGAGTGTATTCTAGTATATCCTAGTACATTCTGGTATATTCTAGTATATTCTAGTATATTCTAGTATATTCTAGGATATTATGGTATATTCTAGTATATTATTGTATGTTCTAGTATATTCAAGTATATTCTTGTATATTCTAGTATATTCTAGTATATTCTAGTATATTCTAGTATATTCTAGGACATTATGGTGTATTCTAGTATATTCTAGTATATTGTAGAATATTATGGTATATTCTAGTATATTCTAGTATATTCTAGGATATTATGGTATATTCTAGTATATTATTGTATATTCTAGTATATACAAGTATATTCTAGTATATTCTGGTATATTCTAATATATTCTAGTATATTCATGTATATTCTAGTATATTCTAGTATATTCTAGGATATTATGGTATACTCTAGTGTATTATTGTATATTCTAGTATATTCTAGTATATTCTAGTATATTATGGTATATTCTAGTATATTCTAGTATATTCTGGTATATTCTAGTATATTCTGCTATATTCTAGTATATTCTAGTATATTCAAGTATATTCTAGAATATTCTAGGATATTATGGTATATTCTAGTATATTCTAGTGTATTCAGGTATATTCTAGTATATTCTAGTATAATCTGGTATATTCTAGTATATTCTAGTATATTCTAGTATATTCTAGTATATTCTAGTATATTCTAGTGTATTCTGGTATATTCTAGTATATTCTAGTATATTATTGTATATTCTAGTATATTCTAGCATAAATGGTATATTCTAGTATATTCTAGTATATTCTAGTACATTCTGGTATATTCTAGTATAGTGTAGTATAATCTGGTATATTCTAGTATATTCTTGTACATTCTAGTACATTCTGGTATATTCTAGTATATTCTAGTATATTCCAGTATATTCTGGTATATTCTCGTATATTGTAGTATATTCTAGTATATTCGAGTATATTCTAGTATATCCTAGTACATTCTGATATATTCTAGTATATTCTAGTATATTCTAGTATATTCTAGGATATTATGGTATATTTTAGTATATTATTTTATGTTCTAGTATATTCAAGTATATTCTAGTATATTCCAGTATATTCTAGTATATTCTAGGACATTATGGTGTATTCTAGTATATTCTAGTATATTGTAGAATATTATGGTATATTCTAGTATATTCTAGTATATTCTAGGATATTATGGTATATTCTAGTATATTATTGTATATTCTAGTATATTCTAGTATATTCTAGTATAATCTGGTATATTCTAGTATATTCTTGTATATTCTAGTACATTCTGGTATATTCTAGTATAGTGTTATATAATCTGGTATATTCTATTATACTCAGGTATATTCTAGTATATTCTTTTATAATCTGGTATATTCAAGTATATTCTAGTATATTCTTGTATAATCTGGTATATTCTAGTATATTCTAGTATATTCTAGTATATTCTAGTGTATTCTGGTATATTCTAGTATATTCTAGTATATTATTGTATATTCTAGTATATTCTAGTATATTCTAGCATAAATGGTATATTCTAGTATATTCTAGTATATTCTAGTACATTCTGGTATATTCGAGTATAGTGTAGTATAATCTGGTATATTCTAGTATATTCTTGTACATTCTACTACATTCTGGTATATTGTAGTATATTCTAGTATATTATAGTATATTCTGGTATATTCTAGTATATTCTAGTATATTCTAGTGTATTCTGGTATATTCTAGTATATTCTTGTACATTCTACTACATTCTGGTATATTGTAGTATATTCTAGTATATTCTAGTATATTATGGTATATTCTCGTATATTCTAGTATATTCTAGTGTATTCTGGTATATTCTAGTATATTATAGTATATCCTGGTATATTCTAGTATATTATGTTATATTCTAGTATATTCTAGTATATTCTAGTATATTCTGGTATATAATAGTATATTCTAGTATATTCTAGTATATTATAGTATATTCTGGTATATTCTAGGACATTCTGGTATATTCTAGTATAGTGTAGTATAATCTGGTATATTCTATTATACTCAGGTATATTCTAGTATATTCTTGTACAATCTGGTATATTCTAGTATATTCTAGTATATTCTTGTATAATCTGGTATATTCTAGTATATTCTAGTATATTCTAGTATATTCCAGTATATTCTAGTATATTCTAGTGTATTCTGGTATATTCTAGTATATTCTAGTATATTATTGTATATTCTAGTATATTCTAGTATATTCTAGTATATTCTAGTATATTCTAGTATATTCCAGTATATGCTGGTATATTCTCGTATATTGTAGTATATTCTAGTATATTCGAGTATATTCTAGTATATCCTAGTACATTCTGGTATATTCTAGTATATTCTAGTATATTCTAGTATATTCTAGGATATTCTAGGATATTCTAGTATATTCTAGTATATTATTGTATGTTCTAGTAGATTCAAGTATATTCTTGTATATTCTAGTATATTCTAGTATATTCTAGTATATTCTAGGACATTATGGTTTATTCTAGTATATTCTAGTATATTGCAGAATATTATGGTATATTCTAGTATATTCTAGTATATTCTGGTATATTCTAATATATTCTAGTATATTCTTGTATATTCTAGTATATTCTAGTATATTCTAGGATATTCTGGTATATTCTAGTATATTCTAGAATATTCTAATATATTCTAGTATATTCTGGTATATTCTAGTATATTCTTGTATATTCTAGTATATTCTAGTATATTCTAGGATATTATGGTATATTCTAGTATATTCTAGTATATTCTAGTATATTCTAGGATATTATGGTATATTCTAGTATATTCTAGGATATTATGGTATATTCTAGTATATTCTTGTATATTCTAGTATATTCTAGTATATTCTAGTATATTCTAGGATATTATCTTATATTCTAGTGTATTCAAGTATATTCAAGTATATTCTAGTATATTCTAGGATATTATCTTATATTCTAGTGTATTCAAGTATGTTCAAGTATATTCTAGTATATTCTAGTATATTCTAGGATATTATGGTATATTCTAGTATATTATTGTATATTCTAGTATATTCAAGTATATTCGGGTATATTCTGGAATATTCTAGTATATTCTAGTGTATTCTATTACATTCTATCATATTCTGGTATATTCTAGTATATTCTAGTATATTCTGGTATATTCTAGTATATTCAAGTATATTCTAGTATATTCTCGTATATTCTAGTATATTCTAGTATAATCTGGAATATTCTAGTATATTCTTGTATATTCTAGTACATTCTGGTATATTCTAGTATATTGTAGTATATTCCAGTATATTTTGGTATATTCTCGTATATTGTAGTATATTCTAGTATATTCGAGTATATTCTAGTATATCCTAGTACATTCTGGTATATTCTAGTATATTCTAGTATATTCTAGTATATTCTAGGATATTATGGTATATTCTAGTATATTATTGTATGTTCTAGTATATTCAAGTATATTCTTGTATATTCTAGTATATTCTAGTATATTCTAGTATCTTCTAGTATATTCTAGGATATTATGGTATATTCTAGTATATTATTGTATGTTGTAGTATATTCATGTATATTCGAGTATATTCTGGTATTTTCTAGTATATTCTAGTATATTCTATTACATTCTATCATATTCTGGTATATTCTAGTATATTCTAGTATATTCTGGTATATTCTAGTATATTCTAGTATATTCTAGTATATTCTAGTATATTCTAGGATATTATGGTATATTCTAGTATATTCTAGTATATTGTAGAATATTATGGTATATTCTAGTATATTCTAGTATATTCTAGGATATTATGGTATATTCTAGTATATTATTGTATATTATTGTATATTCTAGTATATTCTAGTATATTCTAGTATATTCTAGTATATTCTAGTATATTCTAGTATATTCTAGTATATTATGGTATATTCTCGTATATTCTAGTATATTCTAGTGTATTCTGGTATATTCTAGTATATTCTTGTTCAAATGGACCCTCGTACGGTGGTGTTAAAGGTGGTTTGACTGCATCTGTTCTCAAAAATACGTGCGTACATGAATTTAAATCTTTATGTATGAATACCTTATTTTTAATATGATGAGTTGTTTGATGTGGCTTCAACATCTTCATGTGTTCTCGTAATTTCTGCAGAAATATTCTTCGATCGACTGTAGTCTCTTCTTCCAAAAATAGTTCATCTGGTAATCTTAAAATATGTCCAAATAACATTTCTGCAGCTGATGAGCCAATATTTTCTTTATAAGTCGTACGTAACTCTAATAAAACGATCGGTATAATTTCTTTCCAATCTTCTTTTCCGTGACAGCAAATAGCTGTTTTTAATGTTCGATGCCATCGTTCTACCATTCCATTCGAAGCAGGATGATACGAGGTCGTCCTTATTCTCTTGAATCCAGCCATTTTTGATAGGGCATTGAAAATTTGTGATTCAAATTGAGATCCCCTATCTGTAGTTATAGATAATGGTGTACCGAATCTTGTAATCCATGTATTAAAAAATGTTGTTGCTATTGCATCTGCAGTGATTTCTTTAATTGGAATTACTTCTGGCCAACGAGAAAAACGATCAATCATAGTTAAACAATATCGGTATCTATTAATATTAGGAAGTGGGCCAATGAGATCTATATGTACATGATTAAATCTTTCTTTAGGTACTGGAATATGTTCTGGTATATTTTTATGATGGCGATGAACTTTGCTTTTTTGACAAAATATACAAGTTCTCACCCATTCTGCAGCATTTTTTGCCATATTTGGCCAAACAAATCTTTGTGATAATGTTTTTTTCATAGATCTACTTCCAGGATGTGATAAACTATGTAGAATATTTAAAATTTTAGTTCTTAAAATTCTTGGAACATATGGTCGAATATTATCTTCTATAATATTACAATATAATATAGAATTGGTGTTACCTATTCTTAATTTTTGCAATTGAAGTGCTGAATTTTCTTTTGAAATAATCTCTTTAAGTTCCTCATCTGCTTGTTGTGCTTCCGCTAATTCTTCCGTGGTTACAACAACAGGCATTTTGATCTCTTCAATTCTTGAGAAAGCATCTGCAATTATATTTTCATTTCCTTTAATATGTATTAATTTGGTAGTAAATTGTCCTATGAAATCTAAATGACGTAGTTGACGAGGAGAAGCTTTCGATTATTTCTGTTGAAATGCAAAAATGAATGGTTTATGATCTGTTTTAATAATCAAATCTCGTCCTTCTATCATAAACCTAAAAAATTTAATTGCGGAATATATCGCCAAAAGTTCTCGATCATAGCTACTATACTTTTGTTGAGTTTCTGAAAATTTTTTTGAATAGAATGCTAATGGTTGCCAATTTTTATCAACATATTGTTCTAAAACAGCACCCATTGCTGTGTCTGATGCGTCTGTAGTTAGCGCTAAAAGTGCGATTGCTGCAGGATGTACCAATAACGTGGCATTGATTAATTGTTTTTTTTTAATTATTGAAGGCTTCTTTTTGTTCTTCTGTCCATTCAATTCTCCTCTTGTCTTTCTTTTTGGCACCTATAAGTAAGGAATGTAAAGGAGCTTGAATTTTCGCTGCCATAGGAATAAATCGATGATAAAAATTTATTATTCCTAAAAATCTTCGTAATTCTGTTCTATCTTTTGGAATAGAAAAATTTTTTAATGCTTGAATCTTTTCTTCTGTTGGTCTCATACCTTCCGCATTAACTAAATATCCTAAGTATTTGACTTCTTTTACACCAAAGACAGATTTATTAACATTAATTGACAATTTGTATTTGCATAATCGCTCAAAAACTATTTTTAAATGTTGTTTATGTTCTGTTTCATTTTTCGATGCAATAATTGTCATCTATATAACCATGACAAAAATTTAAACCTCTTAAAACGTTATCTAAGTATCTTCGAAATGTTTGTGCTGCATTTCTTAATCCAAATGGCATTGCTAAAAATTCAAATAATCCAAAGGGTGTATCTGATTATATGCTTTAATGAGATCTAATGTTGAGAAGATTGTTGCCCCTGCCAATTTAAAAGAAAAATCTCGTATATGAGGTACAGGGTAGCGATCTGGAATGGTTAATGAGTTTAATCTCCTATAATCTCCACATGGACGCCATTCTCCATTTTTCTTCGGAACCATGTGTAAAGGACTTGCCCATTGACTGGATGATGGCCTACACACGCCTTTCCGTATCATTTCTTCGAATTCTGCCTTTGCTATTTGTAGTATATATGTCGAAGCGGGCCGATCGTCGATTGTTGCAATACGGCGGTGGCGGACATAGAACACGCGACGTGCAGGTGTCGAGGCACGTACGCCCTCGGCGACGAGGATTAAAGTGGAAGTGCACAATGAGTGGAGAAAGTTTACCGACGTTTAACCCAAACGAAGATAACGGAAACATATATGCAGCATGGAAGCGGTGGCTTAGAGCTTTTGAACTGTTTGTGGCAAGTAAAAACGTCACGGATATTAATAGAAAAAAAGCGATGTTATTGCACTACGGTGGACTGGAAATGCAAGATGTGTTTTATACATTACCGGACGCGGATACCGTTCGCGAAGGAGAAAACGCGTACGAAAAAGCAGCGAACGCGCTAACGACGCATTTCAAGCCAAAATTAAATATGGCGTATGAAAGGCACGTGTTTCGTCAGCTAAAACAAAGGGAAGGTGAGACAATGAACCAATACGTCACAAGATTAAGACAACAGGCGAGGAGCTGTGAATTTCCAGCGGAAGAAATAGAAATTTGTGGGCAAGTCATAGAAAAATGTACTTCGAGTGAAATTCGGCGACGCTTATTGGAAAAGGGGGATTTCAAGTTGAGTGACGTCATGGATGTTGCTAGAACAATCGAGGCGATCGAGCTACAAACAAAACACATCGCAAGGCAAACAATTGCAGCGACGCACAGCGTGAACAAGGAAAAGAGATATGGGAGAGTGACGGAAAAGAAGAAAGACAGTCAGTGTTTTCGGTGTGGTTACACAGGACATTCTTACAAAGATGAAAAGTGCCCGGCGAGATTGAAAACGTGCAGCAAATGCGGGAAAAGGGGTCATTTTGCGGCAGTGTGCAAGTCGATGACGACACCGAATAACGGAGGAAGACGGGAACAACCACATGCTAGAGTGAGGGTCAGGGAGCTGGATGAAGAGGCCGGTGTGGGACAACCAAGGTATGCTTTCGGTTTGAAAACGGATTGCCGGATCAGTGCAGTGCAAGATGGACAAAGTATGGACCTTAAAATAGGCGGTATTATATTAAATATGTTAATAGATTCAGGGGCACAGTGTAACGTGATCGATGAAAAAACGTGGGAATGGTGTAAAGACCGAAGAATTGTCTGCGAAACTAGTAAATATGTAGGGAAAAATATATATCCGTACGGACATGACGCCGCGCTCGAACTATTGGAACAATTTTGGTGTGATGTAGAGGTCGAGGGTAAAAAAGTGCGAGCGAGTTTTGTAGTATTAAAGGGTAAAGGGCGATCGATTTTATGTTATAAAACGGCCAAGGAGCTGGGAATTTTAAGAATAGGGTTCCGAGTAAACGAGGGAAATCGGAAGGGGGAACATATGGATATTTTTCATGGGATTGGAAAGTTGAAAGACTTCAAATTAATGTTACCTATTGATAGGTCGTATCCACCAGTCGCACAGCCGGTGCGAAGATTACCGTTTAAATTACGAGATCAAATTAATAAACAGCTAAAAGAATTATTAGATCTAGACATTATCGAGACGGTCGAAGGTCCGACGGAATGGGTTTCGCCGGTAGTCCCAATAAGAAAGAAAAATGGCGATGTGAGGTTATGTGTCGACATGCGCCGAGCGAACGAAGCAATTTCGCGGGAGAGGTATCCTCTGCCGGTGATGGAGGAAATTTTGGATATCGTACGAGGATGCGAATGGTTCAGCACGTTAGATGTAAAATCCGCGTATCATCAAATTGAACTACATGAGGAATGCAGGGATATCACGACCTTTGTAACAGAGGTGGGACTTTTTCGCTATAAAAGGTTAATGTTCGGTATAAATTGCGCGCCGAAAATGTTTCAAAGGATAATGCGGACGATATTGGTAGGCTGTGAAGGGGTGGTGAATTTTATAGACGATATTATCGTGTGCGGAAGAACTAAAGAAGAGCACGATGAAAGATTAACGCGGGTCTTTGAGACGTTGTCGCAAAAAGGATTAACTTTGAACAAGGAAAAATGCGTTTTGAGGAAAAACGAGATTGTGTATTTAGGATTTCGAATTTCCGGGGAAGGGTATAAACCGTTGGAATCGAAAGTAGAGGCCGTAAATAAGTTTCGCGCGCCGAAAACAGGGGAAGAAGTACGCAGCTTCTTGGGGCTCGTAAATTTTTGCGCAGCTTTTATTTCGAATTTGGCTACGATAAGCGAACCGCTAAGGCGGTTAACAAGGAAAAATGTCAATTTCACATGGGGAAAAGAGCAAGAAAATGCGTTTAAATTGTTAAAAGCGAAGCTGGCAAATGCTGGAATGTTCGGAATTTTTAACATTTACGCAAGAACGCGAGTAATAGCGGATGCAAGTCCGGTAGGCCTAGGATGTGTATTAACACAGCTAGATGATAAGCAACAGTGGCGAGTGATAAGTTATGCGAGCAGGAGTTTGTCGGACTGCGAAAGACGATATTCACAAACAGAAAAAGAAGCGTTAGCGTTGGTATATGCGTGCGAGCGATTCTATAATTGGCTGTATGGTATAGAATTTGAACTGGTTACAGATCACAAAGCGTTAGAATGTATATTTGCGCCGAAATCAAAACCAAACGCAAGAATCGAACGATGGGTTCTACGGTTACAATCGTTTAAATATAAGATAATCTACGAAAAAGGGAAGACAAATATTGCGGACGCGTTATCACGCCTTTGTATCTGGAATGGGGAAAAAGCCGAAAGTGAAAAAGACAGAGAGTATATCGCGTGGTTAGTAGAAGAAACAACGCCATGCGCGATGACGACAGGAGAAATAAATATTGAAGCTGGGAAACATAAAGTGTTAATCGAGGTGAGAAGAGCACTCGAAACAGGTGACTGGGAGCCTTTAAGAAACTCGCGATTTAGAATATTAAGGAGCGAATTATGCGTTAAGGATAATATTGTTTTAAGAGGTACGCGAATAGTGATTCCGGAATCTTTAAAAAAGAGAACGCTAGATTTGGCGCATGAGGGTCATCCCGGTATCGTAGCGATGAAACATAGGTTGAGGAGTAAAGTGTGGTGGGAGGGGATAGATAAAGATGCGGAAAAAACAGTGAAATCATGTAGGGGGTGCCAATTGGTACAAAAAGCGATCGAGCCACCGCCTTTAAAGCCCAACCCGTTGCCACAAGGGCCGTGGAAAGCGATAGCAATGGATCTAATGGGACCATTACCCACCGGAGAAAGTATTTTTGTCGTGACGGATTATTATAGCAGATATTTCGAGATTGTAATTTTAACAAAGACGAGCGCAATTATTATTAAAGAGAGCTTGTTTGAGATGTTCGCACGGTTCGGTTTTCCAAAAGTAATAGTATGCGACAATGGACGCCAATTTACGGACACAGAATTGCGAAGGTGGTTAAGCGAAAATGGCATTAAAATTTCACATACAGCATATGTGCATGTTTCAAATACAGCATAATACGAGTTTTTAACGTTTCATATTTATCTTTCAAGGAAGGATTACTTAGAATATCGGAAACAAAAGGAAGAACATTTTTATCTAAATTTATTATAGTATACCGATATTTGGTATCATCAGAGGAAATTCTACTTATTGCGAAAGCTGCTTCAATTTGATTGAACCACAGTACCGGATTCTCGTGCCAAAAGGGTGAAAGTTTAATCATCGATGTGGCATTTACTTGATTTGAGATTTGATTTGAATTGTTGACGTTTGTTGAAGAAAATTCTTCAGTTGAAGTACCAACAACAAGATCTTGATTATTTTGATTTGAACTTCCTTCCATCCTGATTGGAGAATGATGTAGCGGCATTCTTGTTTCTTCAAAAAGATCACGTCGGGGTCACCAAATAAATGTGGAGTGTTTTAGAATAAATTAATAATGTAAATCTTCCACACTTATAACTCCGTATTTAACTGAGTAATTAAATTATTTAGACGTGAATTATTTATAATTAAATTGTTCTTTTAAATATTTAATAAATTTGAGATCATGCTTCTTTGAAGGTTTATTTTGATCTGTTATTATAAAACACAATCGTTAATAGGAAACAATTAATAAATGAATTAATATTTACAATGTGACTAAAATATTTTAACATAATTTACAATTAATCAATATTATCATTGTCGATAAAATAGAAATCTAACATTATCAATAAAATAGAAATTTACATTATCTACATCCGCCACACCCTCGACACATGCACGCCATCTATCGGTCATACATTCATATATACTCAACACTCCTCCTCGATTTCATGTCATACTTGGCATACAAAATCGTTTCCTTTTGTTTTTTTTTAATCTATATCGCTGCTATTCTAGACTTAGTTCTTAACGGTATAAGTTTATTTTTACTCAGTGCTTCTGTTAACATATCTGCCCTATTTTCGCTTGAGCTTACATAGTGTTATGGATAGAAATGCGTTCTGTTTTTCTCGAGCGGTAGATTCATGTATGTGAAGTTTAAAGCGTAACAGGAAGAATGAGATACTGTAAGGGATTAGTGGAAGATGGCGATGGCTAGTTATTGATACGAAATCGTGTATAGTTCAAAGTAGTGTACTCGAATCTCGTTAGACACTGGCGACTACGCGACAGCGTTTGTTGCATTCAAGCCAATAGCGTATAAAGGTAGATACGATGTGTCTACCTTAGGCCGCAAAATACCTCGATTTGAAGAATTTCTCATGAAGGTTGCTAGCGAGCACGGGGAAACCGTAAGGTGGATCCGGGGCCGCCAGGCTACAAAGAGTCGCGAGATTCGAGAACAGGAAAGACAATTAATTAAAATTAGCTTGATTGACCACTTGAAGTACAATAACCGTCTAGCGAAAGTCATTAGGCATGTGGATGGCATGCAAGGACGAGCCTAGAGATTCGAATACCTGGGACGGCGGTTAAAGTAAACAATATTAAGAAGCGGCTCTAGCTATTTTCCACGGATCTCAGGTAGTTGATAAGAGTAGGGGAATAAACATAAATGTCGGGGAGCGAACCTTGCGGGGGTTCGTTTCCTTTCCGCCGCCCAAGCGAATAGACGTTTAGCGAAGTATTGTCAAGGGTGTGAATAAAGTTTGTGCGAAAACACATAGCTTATATCAATTGTTTTATTTTGAACTAACTCTTTTAAATAGTGTAATCTTATATCTATGTGTTTACTGCCGTTTGAATTTTCATTATTTTTGGACATAAATATGGCACTTATATTATCGCAGTACAATTTTACATGTGTGTTTACGTTTGAATCTTTAACAATACCTTTCAAACATACAATATCTTGTGCGGTCATCGTTGCAGCTATGAATTCAGCCTCAGCTGATGGTAATGCTACGCAATTTTGCTTTTTTGAAAACCATATAACTGGATTATTACTATAAAAAATTATGCCGCCACTTACACTTTTTCGATCTGACTTATCTGATGCCCAGTCAGCATCTGAATACGCTTCAATCTGTTGATTTCCTTTCTCATATTTCAATCCTATTTGTTTTGTCTGTTTTAAGTACTTTAGTACCTTTTTTGCTGCTTTCCAGGTTTCATTGGTTGGCTTGTCCAAGACTCTACTTAAATACGAGACAGAATACATTATGTCAGGTCGCGTGGTTGTGGCAATATACATCAAACTACCTATAAGATTTCGATAAGGAACATTATTATTTGGTTCATCCTCCGTTATAGTAAATCCTACTTCCATGGGAATTTCAGTGCCCTTACTATCGTTCATATTAAACATATTTAATATCTTTTCTATCAGTCTTGTTTGTATTATTGTGTAAGTATCTTTATTGCGCTCAATATCCATACCTAGAAATTTTTGCGTTGGTCCCATATCTTTGGCTTTAAATTCTAACTTCAGTAATTCTATTACTGATTATAAATTTTGACTCTTCATCTAGTAGTATTGACTTAACAAATTCCATTGTAACATCTTTTTTATTTAGCGTTTCAATAGCAGTTATCACGGATTCATATTCGTCATTAAGTGAAAGTAGTAGATGACATACCTTGTCAGACTCTTCCATCTTGGATCCTGTATTTTCTAGTTCCCTTATTGTTGAATCAAAATTCAGAAAGTGATCTTCCAGTTTTTCATTCTTCTTCAACTTTAGGGTAAGCAACTTTTTCTTTAGCATCAGTTTTGTTACCACAGATTTTCTTTCAAAGACATCATTTAAAGTTTCCATCATTTTCTTTGCCGTCTTAGCATCTTTTATTAAGTTTAAGTGTTTATCCGTAATACATTGTACTATTATTGACTTTGCTTTTGCATCTCTTATGCGGAAAGCCTCACGTGACGCACCCTCAAAAAAATGCGAATCTTCTTTTTCTAACGTATCAGTCAATTGCTTTTCTTCCAGCAGCGATGCTACACGAAATTTCCAGTTATTGAAATTTCCAGATGCTAACTGTGGTAAATTTGTTGTTTGCTGTGCCATTTTCCTTTTATTATACAAAATTTTTAGTTGCTCACCACGTGGTCTGGGCCCATAACCTATTAGAGTTAGGCCGTGTACAATAAAGGAACTTCACTGTTTTTTTTAAGGAATGCTTTATATATTCATACCTTATTAGGTACAAGAGAAACATAAACTCATTGTTTTAATATTAAGCAAAGATTATTCTATTATATTATATATTATATTGATATTAAACACTAATAACCATCTTTTTCGTACTCTGTACAACTCCTTACGCATCAGCTGCATCGAACCCGCGCTTAACCCTCGACACATGCACGCCATCTATCGGTCATACATTCATATATACTCAACACAGAAGGAGCAAAGAAAGTTTCGTTTTTTCTTTAGTTATGTGGCGTACAGGGCCAGGTCGTCTAAGGTTTCGTTGCGCTGCGAACTCGAATGGTTTGTATCAGCGTAACGGTCAAGTCCTGACACTGCAAGGCCATGTGACATATTTCGGGTGACGGCCACTCGGGATTTTCACAAGGATTATAATCGCAATTCTATCGAGTTTGGTCTTATTTTAATCAGAAAAATTTCACAAATACGTTGGTAAAAGTTCTGTAACGAAAGAATGAAAAATAAAAGTTTTTGTATTTGTGTTACCATTGCAATCGATATGTAAGCCTTTGATCTATGCCGAACGTTGCGACTCTACGCGTCTCTTTCTTTCCACATGATGTCCTTCTTTGACTTCGAAACTTTCATCGCTTATTAAACAAGTAAATATAATCGCAATTCTATCATGTTTGGTCTTGTTTTAATGAAAAAAATTTCACGAATCCGTTGATTAAGGTTTCGTAACGAAATAACTAAAATTAATTAAGTTTCATCATTGCATTAGTATTGCTTCACCGATATGCGACCTCGGATCATGTTACATTGTAGCTCGACCGACTGCCCAAGGGGGAACCCCCTAGTAGAGGGGATAAAATTTTCACATCATCCGCATATGCGGGAACGTATTTGCTTGTGCAACGAACAACAAAAGTTTCGGGCGCAAAGGATAGCATGGGGAAAAGAATGAGAGACGCGAAGAGTCCTTCTTTTAAGCTTATAGTATATATGTATATACATATAAATGTATGTGTGAATTCGTAGTATGTTGTCCGGTCGAGGTAAGCAATGCGATAACGCATTTGTCGGCGCGCAGCGTTGTTACGCGATCAACGCGTTATATCTCCTGCCTCACCCGGACAATGTTCTACGAATTTACTGATATTTATTTAACGATTCATTTTAGAGGGCTTTTCGAAACGTAGTTCTGAAAATTTCTTTACTTCTAATAAAAGGAATATACGTAATGTGCAATTAAGAAAAATTAAGTTCCGAAAGCTTTAAAAAATAATTACACATTTTTCGTTAATGTTTATTGATGAAAGGTAATGAAAACAGACTTGAGTTTTCAAATTTCTAAAAAAATTGTTTGATTTTGTTCTGTCATTTTTCTCAATTTTTCCCAAAAAATGTTTTACGAAAAAAATTAATAGGACGTAAAAGGCGCAGCCTGTCCAGATCTATAGATTCTGTGTAACATATTTTTCGATGCAGTCAATAATTTGGAAGATATTCGAGAAAAACCGATTTATGAGCATTTAATTAATTATTTTTATTCTTAAGGACCCGGGGGCACGTTTTCCCGTTATCCGAAAGTGCTCAAACTGTGTACAGATTTCTATTTATCAATTGGAACAATCCTGTTGGGTGGCGTAAAAAAATTCAAATGTCGATAGTAAGTGCCACCCTAATATGTACAGTGAGCCACGAAAGTATTCGAACGCCCTTTAAAACGGAATAACTAATTTATAATTGTACCAAACGACCGGAATTTTTATAATCAATCAGAAGCATTGGGTTATGAAATGATATGCAAACAAGATTTTCCAAAAATTATAATTTATAAGGTTACATGCAAAAATAAAAAAGACATTTTTTATAACTTTTTTATTTGGGCTCTTAATGAAAATTTAAAACATATGTTTTGTAGATCTATGTTAGTTATACATTAAAATAACACGCATTGAATGAAGCGATCGAAAACTTTTATGAAAACCAAAATGATGTTATAAGTGTTACGAGAATATCGGTTCTGGTTTATATTGGTTATGGTTTCGGTTTCGGTAGTCATTTTGTATTCTTTATTGTGTTCGTCCGTATATATTTATTAAATAATTAAATACTTAAACTTTAGCTATTTAAATAAGTAGTTATTTGGACTTCCTTTTCAAGGTTAACGTGTGTAGAAAGCGGAGTGTAGTTTTGTGAGAGAGAAAGTGGAGAGCAAAAGGTGTGAGTGGAGGGAAAGCGGTGGAGAAGGGAGCGAGTGGTGCAAGGGCAGGCGAGAGATATAGGGAAGGGCAGGAAGGAGGGTAGGGAGTGATAGAGAGGTGATAGGTGAGCGGAGCCTATAGGTTAGGACGGCGAGACAATACTGTCTAGTAAGCGGGAAGAGAGAGAAGGAGCGGAAGGTGGTGCGGCCTAGTGGGGGACAGAGGCAGGTGTGAAGGCGGGAATTTTGAGGAAGGAGTTGGTGAGAGAAGAGACGGTAGTGAAAGAAAGAGGAGCTGCGGAGGGATGAGTGGCAGAGGGGAGGACGGAAAGGGAGAGGGAAGGGAACATGCGAAGGTAGAGAAGGGACGGGTGGGGAGGCCGTGGAATGCGGAAAGACTAAGAAGGGAAGGTCTGAGTGGAGGAAGAAGTCTGGAGAGCCTGTGGAAGAAAAGAGAGAGAGAGGAGGGGGGTGAAGAAGGGGAGAAGGAAGGGGCAATATTTAAAAAAAGTGCTCTGACAAAATAATCGCCGAAAGAGGATAAGAAGAAGGAGGGAAGGGGAGATAGTGGAATGGGGGAAATGTTTAAAGAATTGATGGAAGAGATAAAAAGATTAAGGGAGGAGGCGAGGGAGGAAAGGGAGGACAGAAGAAGGATGATAGAAGAGATGAGGCAGGAAAGGGAAGACAGGAGGAGGATGATGGAAGAGTGGAGGAAGGAGAAGGAGAAGTGGGCGGAGGAGAGAAGGGAGGAAAAGGCAATGACGGAAAAGATAGAGAAAATTATGGAGAGTTTGGTAGAAAAAATGGAAATAACAGAAGGAAAGGTGGCGGAGATGGAGAGAAGGGAAAGAGAGAAGAGGGGTATAGGTGTGGAGGGAGGGGAAGAAACAGTAGACTTTAGGTGGAGGATAAGGAGGATAGAGATAGGACAGGACAGGAAAGAAAGGGAGGAGAGGAGGAACAATGTGATAATAAGAGGGGTACAGATAGAGGGGAAGGAGATAAGGGAGGAGGTGAAAAGAGTGTGGGAGAGGATGGGATTAAAGAAGAGGAGATAAAAGAGATGAAAAAGATTGGGAGGGTAGGAGGTGATGGAAGGGGGGTGGTGCTGGTCAGGATGGAAAGTTGGGAGAGCAAAAGAAAAGTGATGGCGGAGAGGAAGAAGCTTCGGGGAGGAAAGCAATCGCTGGACGATGATTTAACGGAGGAGGAGAGGAGGACTAGGTGGAAAATTGCAAGGGAAGCGGAGAAGGAGAGGGAGAAGGGAAAAAATGTGCAGGTGGGGTACATGAAAATGTGGGTAAATGGAAAAATGAGGAGATGGAACGAAATAGAGGAGAGGTGGGTCAAGGTGCAGGGAAACGAGTAAGGGAGGGGCTAGAGGGAGGACGGTTAAAGGCGAGACTAAGTAAGGGTGGGGGAGCAGTCAAAATCACATTTTGGAATGTGGCGGGGCTGAGGAACAAGGACGACGGGTTTTGGAAAGGGTTAGAAGAGAGGGACGTAGTAGTAATGTTATAGACGTGGGTGGAGGAAAGGGGACGGAGCCAAATTAGAAGAAGGCTGCCAAAAGGATATATTTGGGAAAAACAGTGGGCAAGAAGAGAAGAGAAAAGGGGGAGAGCAAGGGGAGGCATGGTAGTGGGAGTGAGAAAGGAGTTAGAAGTGAGAGGAGTAGAGGTTGAAGGGGTGGAGGGTGTGATGGCAGTGAAAATAAGAATAGGGACAGAAGAGTGGAGCGTTGTAGGAGTGTACGTGAACGGGGACCTGCAAAGAAAGTTGGAGGAGCTGGGGAAATGGATTGAGGGTAGAGAGGAAGGTGTAAGGGTTATTATAGGGGGGATTTTAATGTAAGGACAGGGAGGGAAGGGGGAGAAGTAGGTGAGGAGGAAGAGGAGGGGGATGAAGGGAGCAGGAGGTCCAAGGACGGGATAGTGGGTGCGGAAGGAAGGAAATTTTGTGGGTTTCTGGGAGAGAGAGGGTGGGGTATTTTGAATGGGAATGTAAAAGGGGATGAGGAAGGTGAATGGACGTATGTAGGAGCGAGAGGGAGTTCGGTGATTGACTACATGCTGGGTAATTCGGAAACAAGGGATAGAGTGGAGAAAATGCGGGTTGGGGAGAGGGTGGACTCGGATCACCTACCACTGACGGTGTGGATTAAGGGAAGAAGGGGAGTGTACAAAGGGAGGTGAATTGGAGGGAGTAGGAAGGAAGTGGGATGCTGGTCGGAGGCAAAAGCAAAGGAATTCAGGGAAAGATTTGGAAGGATAAGAGGGGGTGAGGAGAGCGTGGAGGAGGATTGGAGAGGGTTGAAGAAAAGAATAAACGAGGTGTTAGAGGAGACAAGGGGAAGGGAAAAGGAAAAGAGGAGGCGAGGCTGGTGGGATGAGGAATGTAGAGAGGAAAAGAGGAAGGTAAGGGAGGAATTGAGGAGGTGGAAAAGAGAAGGAGGAGAGGGTTCAGAGTATAAGGAGAAGAAGAGGAAATACAGGATTTTGTGTGAAGAGAAGCAGAAAAACGAGAGGGAAAGGTGGGTAAAGGAGGTGGAGGGGGTAAGAACAGAAAGTCAGATATGGAAATTAATAAACAGGGAAAGGGGAAAGAGAACGGGAGTGGATGAGAGAATTAGAAGGGAAGAATGGGACAGACACTTCAAGGAGTTATTGGGGGGAGTAGAGTGGAGGGTAAGAAAAGGAGAGGGAGAAGGAAGGGAGGAAGATGGAGAGGGGGATATAGAGAGGGGAGAGGTGGGCAGGGTGGTAGAGGGTCTGAAAGAAGGGAAGGCAGCCGGGGGGGACGGAATCCCAAATGAAGTGTGGAAGCATGGAGGGTTGGAAGTAAAGGAATGGTTATGGAGGGTGTGCAATAGAGTATGGAGAGGGGAAGGTTGGCCGGAGGACTGGATGGAGGGGGTAGTTGTGCCCATAGCCAAGAAAGGAGAGAGTAGGAAAGTGGAGGAATACAGGGGAGTAACGATGACACAGACGGCATACAAAGTGTATGCAGCAGTGTTGGCGGAGAGGGTGAGGGAGGAGGTAGAACGAAAGGGAATGTTACCGGCAAGTCAGACGGAATTTAGAAAGGGATTGGGTTGTGTAGACAATATATATGTTCTGAATTATCTGATTAATAGGCAGGTGTTAAGGAAGGAGAGAAGAATGGTGATATTGTTCATAGACCTAAAGGCGGCGTTTGACTCGGTCGATAGAGAAACGCTGATAATAGCGTTAAGAAAAAGGGGGATGAGGGAAGGATTAGTGGCGAGATGTGAGGAGGTGCTAAGAGAAACTAGGAGCAAGGTGAGAGTGGGGAAAGAGGAGGGGGAAAGTTTTTGGACTGCAAGGGGAGTGAGGCAGGGGTGTCCGCTTAGCCCGTTGCTTTTCACCTTGTTGCTAGCGGATATGGATGAGGTGCTAGAGAGGCGTGGGTGGGGAGGAGTAAAGGTAGGAGGAAGAAAAATTTTCACCCTGGCATATGCGGATGACGTAGCGATGTTGGCGGAGGACGAGGAGAACATGAAAGGAATGATTGGGGTATTAGATCGGTTTCTAGAGGAAAAGAGGTTACAATTGAACGTGGGGAAATCGAAAATTATGAGGTGCAGGAGAGGAGGAGGGAGGTGGAAGAAGGTGGCATGGAGATGGGAGGGTAAGGAATTAGAGGAGGTGAGGGAATACACGTATTTGGGATATAAGTTAAGTAGGGATGGGGGTCAGGAAGCGCATGTGGAGGCAAGGCTAAAGAAAGGGGCAGCAATAATGGGGCAAGTGTGGGGGATAGGAAAGAGGAAATTGGGGAAAGACTGGTGTAGAAGGATTTGACTATTTGACAAGCTGGTGTGGTCGGTGGTCAATTATGGGGTGGAAATATGGGGTGGAAGGAGAGGGAAAGCGTGGGTAGGTTGCAGGAGAGATATTTAAAGTGGGTGTTAGGATTGGAGAGATGTAGGCCAGGATACATGGTGAGGGAGGAGTGTCGAGGAAGCTGTTGAGGGGGAGAGCAGGGATGAGGGCGTGGGAGTATGAAAAGAAGCTGGGAGGGGGCAAAGGGGGTGAGTTGGCGCGATTATGCTGGGATGAGATGAGGAGAGAGGCTAGGAAGGGGGAAATAGGGGTAGGTTGGGAGAAGGAGAGAGGGGAATGGTTAGAGGGAATGGGGTGGGCAGAGGAGAAGGTAGATGAAATGTTAGAGGAGGGAGGGATGGGGAGCGAGGAGGAGATGGTAAAAAAGGAGAAGAAAAGGCAGGAGCAAGAGAGGTGGGAAAGGATAAGGGAATCAAGGTATAATAGGTGGTACGGTATGGTGAAGGGGGAGGGGGTGCCGGGTTATTTAAAGAAAGAGTGGAGGGAAAGCAGATGGCAGAGGGTGGCCAGGTTTAGATTAGGAAATGGGATGAGAGGTGGAAAGTACTGGCTGGGTGAGGAAGAAGGAAAATGCAGAGTGTGTGGCTGGGAAAACGAATCTTGGGAGCATGTCTGGGATGTGTGTATGAGGGCGGATGAGGAGAGAGGATGGCAGAAGATGGTGGGGGAAGTGTTAGATGAGGAGGGGAGAGGCGAAGAATGGACGAGGAGGGTGGAGGAATGGAGAAAATGAGGCTAGAAGGCACGGGATGAGTGATGAGGGACCGGAAGGGGGGGTCCGCGGGTAGGGAAGGGTGGGGAGTAGTTTGTAAAATAGATTTTAAGGAATACTTTTGTATATAGACGTTTCTCTCTCTCTCTCTAATTAGTTTTAGTTCTAGTTATAAGTAGATTTAAGTTAGACTTATAAGGTAGAGCAAGTTAGATTAAGATAGTAAGTAAGATTAGAGTAAGGAATAAATGGAAGGAGATGGCAATGGAATTGTAACCCCGAGGGGAACAATAAAACTTTATCTATCTATCTATCTATATTTAAATATTTATTTTACCAATAAGTTATTGGAATAATAATTCAAACAGAGAATATAGATACCAATTATAAAAATTTATTTATTTAAAAATTGTTTGAATTATGAATAACAATAAACTTATTTAAATAGCTAAAGTTTAAGTATTTAATTATTTAATAAATATATACGGACGAACACAATAAAGAATACAAAATGACTACCGAAACCGAAACCATAACCAATATAAACCAGAACCGATATTCTCGTAACACTTATAACATCATTTTGATTTTCATAAAAGTTTTCGATCGCTTCATTCAATGCGTGTTATTTTAATGTATAACTAACATAGATCTACAAAACATATGTTTTAAATTTTCATTAAGAGCCCAAATAAAAAAGTTATAAAAAATGTCTTTTTTATTTTTGCATGTAACCTTATAAATTATAATTTTTGGAAAATCTTGTTTGCATATCATTTCATAACCCAATGCTTCTGATTGATTATAAAAATTCCGGTCGTTTGGTACAATTATAAATTAGTTATTCCGTTTTAAAGGGCGTTCGAATACTTTCGTGGCTCACTGTACATATTAGGGTGGCACTTACTATCGACATTTGAATTTTTTTACGCCACCCAACAGGATTGTTCCAATTGATAAATAGAAATCTGTACACAGTTTGAGCACTTTCGGATAACGGGAAAACGTGCCCCCGGGTCCTTAAGAATAAAAATAATTAATTAAATGCTCATAAATCGGTTTTTCTCGAATATCTTCCAAATTATTGACTGCATCGAAAAATATGTTACACAGAATCTATAGATCTGGACAGGCTGCGCCTTTTACGTCCTATTAATTTTTTTCGTAAAACATTTTTTGGGAAAAATTGAGAAAAATGACAGAACAAAATCAAACAATTTTTTTAGAAATTTGAAAACTCAAGTCTGTTTTCATTACCTTTCATCAATAAACATTAACGAAAAATGTGTAATTATTTTTTAAAGCTTTCGGAACTTAATTTTTCTTAATTGCACATTACGTATATTCCTTTTATTAGAAGTAAAGAAATTTTCAGAACTACGTTTCGAAAAGCCCTCTAAAATGAATCGTTAAATAAATATCAGTAAATTCGTAGAACATTGTCCGGGTGAGGCAGGAGATATAACGCGTTGATCGCGTAACAACGCTGCGCGCCGACAAATGCGTTATCGCATTGCTTACCTCGACCGGACAACATACTACGAATTCACACATACATTTATATGTATATACATATATACTATAAGCTTAAAAGAAGGACTCTTCGCGTCTCTCATTCTTTTCCCCATGCTATCCTTTGCGCCCGAAACTTTTGTTGTTCGTTGCACAAGCAAATACGTTCCCGCATATGCGGATGATGTGAAAATTTTATCCCCTCTACTAGGGGGTTCCCCCTTGGGCAGTCGGTCGAGCTACAATGTAACATGATCCGAGGTCGCATATCGGTGAAGCAATACTAATGCAATGATGAAACTTAATTAATTTTAGTTATTTCGTTACGAAACCTTAATCAACGGAATCGTGAAATTTTTTTCATTAAAACAAGACCAAACATGATAGAATTGCGATTATATTTACTTGTTTAATAAGCGATGAAAGTTTCGAAGGCAAAGAAGGACATCATGTGGAAAGAAAGAGACGCGTAGAGTCGCAACGTTCGGCATAGATCAAAGGCTTACATATCGATTGCAATGGTAACACAAATACAAAAACTTTTATTTTTCATTCTTTCGTTACAGAACTTTTACCAACGTATTTGTGAAATTTTTCTGATTAAAATAAGACCAAACTCGATAGAATTGCGATTATACTCCTTGGGAAAATCCCGAGTGGCCGTCACCACAGTGGCCTCGACCACGCCCCCCCCCCCCCTTACTCGCCAACCCCTGGCCCTGGGACCCTTGACTTCGACGAGCAAGGAATGACTCCCGGCATTCGTTCTCTTGAATACTCCCGCACCCGTCGGAACTATTGAACTCTAGACTGTAGACCATAGTCTTGTTTAACGCTCGCGCTCGAAATATTATAAGTACGCGTCTTAGCGAAAAATAGCGTCTTACAATCATTTCCATAAAAACAAATGCACCAAATATGTTAATGAAAGTCCTATAAAAAAATAAAGAAGTTCTATTATTTGATTAGTAGTGGTCTCACACCGATATACCCGACCCGATCCGTATCGAGATACAATGTTTCCCCTTCTCGGCGACCGAGGCCGTTCGAGCTCCGCTGTCCTTTTCTATTTACGTTCGACAAAACTCAAAGAATAGTATCCCTGGCGCGTAATCCCTGGATTGACCTGTGTTGGGGATAATTATTGATAAAATACTGTATTGACATTTCAGATTTTTTCCGATTTTTTGTTACAAAACCTTATTGACAAAAAAATGAAAAACGCGTAAAAAATCGATAAATGCAGGTTTTTTATAGAAATTGAAAAAGAGCAGTCATCGTAATTTTTTAGAAAAAATAGCTATTATGAAATAAACTTTTACAACAGAGTCAATATATTAATGTGGAAAGTTAAATTAAACCAAAAATGGGATGATGCAAAAGTTGAAAAAGTCCAATCAGAACTACGATTTAGAATAGACATGGCCAAATCGTAGCACGATCGGAGGCATTCTCAAGGAATACCCCCAATTCTCCCGCCCGCGCGTCTCGCTCCCCGTGGCGGCCAAGTGCTTCGAGCACTACTCATTGGGAGACTACATTGTAACGCGCGTTCCGCTCTCTGACTGCTCGGTCCTTCCTACAGTATTCGAACGCGTCTCAGAAAATTATTCGAAGTCGAATAAACCGTCGCATAAAGATACAGATGAAAATAAAATGTTTATTCAAAGCCAAAATATAACTTTTCATTGAATAAAACATTATTATTCATCCGTTGAATAGAGATAACCTGAATTATTTGTATTTGACGCGTGACAAATAATTTTTTTATCTTTTATTCGCTATTTGAAATTTTTAATTCAATAAAAACTTGTCTATCTCTGCTCTTACAATAATATTATATTTGTCAGCGATTCAAATTTCTAGGTAGACGTTCCTACGCTTTCTAGCGTTCCTACGTTGCTAGGCTATAAGCGGAACGAAATGCGAGGACGAGCTTTGGGCATGTCCACTTGGGACTCCCCCTATTTTTCCAAATATGTTTTCCACGCCGCGTCGATGGGACCGAGAACAGTCAATCCGACTTTAAGCAGACAATTAATCCGTCAGTCATTCAAGCTTTTAGCAATATATTCTATCACATAATATTTTTAGATTTCGTCGTTACACCCCTCTTCCCGGTTTGATCACCGATCCACTCGCCACCCATCCTACATATTAATTCATCCACGTAATTCTTTATCGAACTCTCTATTATTCGGAACAGTATGTCAAATAAACGTTAATCTGTTTTTCAACATATGTTTCCACAGATCAATTCTTGGAACAATTATGTATAAAGAAATGGAAGGAAATAAATAATGCTCATTTATGAAATATTTTTAAATTACAAATTCAGGTATCTGATATAAAAGTTGAAGTAAGAATTCTAGATTTTCCTAAAATATGTTTTAGTACTTTCTTACGTACAATACTCCTATGAATTATGTTTCTATGAATAATTTTCTATAATTATTCGTTCTTGATATTATTTTTGCTTCCAAAACATCCACTGAAATATGGCGGAGAATGTAACATTTGATGATAATCGATATGTTTTCGTGATGATTCGTCTTCTCGCCGACGCGTCGCGACGAGAATCTCCTCAGTGGTCTTCTGCGCCGACGAAATGCCGTCGGTGGCCTTCTGTTTCTCACTCCAGCCAAAATATTTTCTAGAGGGTGTAAGAGAACACCGAAATATTCGAGTGACACGAACTCCCGTAAGGCTGGCTGTCTTTAACAGTATCTCGTCGGTGATACTGTGCACACTCGACAGAAAATTTATTAGTAACACACTTGTGAGGAATTGTTTACAAATATTTGCAGTTAGGAAATATAAAATAGACCTTCAGCTACTTTCACATATAGTTTATCGTCACATTTTATTTCTGACTAAATAGTTATAAACAATTATTCTAAGTCTCGTTCTAAAATAAACTCAAATAATTTAACAGATCTCTGGTAAAAAATAATCTTCCTTGTGATCGGAGGATCTAGAATGATGTCTCAGCTACATTTCTGTTGCAGTTTTATGTAGATTCGACGCCTAGTTAATTAGTTATTTACGATTTCCAGAGAGGTGACACAACGATTTGTGTGTTTACCTTTGACAAATACTCGGACTCTCCTTGTCTTACTCATTGCGGGCATAGAAGATAGAAGTTACCTCCACAAAAATTGTTGATAAATTACTTCAGGTAATTTTTATAAATATTAACTCTCGAAGAATATAAAATGGACCTTCGGCAACATTCATGTATAGTTTTCAATTCGATTCTAGAAGAGGTTAATTAGTTATAAATAATTTTTGTTACTCTTGTTCTTATGAAACGGTGCATACTAGTGAGAATTGAATATCTTGTATACTCCAAATGTTCATGCATAAAAGTTAATCTGTATCTCGAGTACTATTAGCTATTTTTACTAAAAAATTGGGTGGTGAGGTAACCAAACATATAATCGTTGTAATCGTTAAACAAACAGAGATAACAAATTCATTAATTACATTTTTTCAATATAATTATGCTTAGTAATATTCATGTATCATAAATTATGCTGGATCTCGAGTTTTATTACTTACTTCTACTAAAAAATTAGATGGCAAGATGATTAACGAAGTGCTCGTCGACATCATCGACAAAAGGAATTGTTTCAAATATTCACAAGCTAGAGATAATAAATTTATCAGTGAATTGTGTTCGATAAATTAATGCACGCGAATATTCATGTGTCAGAAGATATTCAATATCTCGAGTTCCATTACATATTTTTACTGAAAAATTAGATGGTCAGATAGTCGAGGGAGTGCTTATCGACATAATTAGCAAAAGGAATTGTTATAAACATTAAACAGCCAGAGATAGTAACTTTATTAATTACATTTGCTTGATATAATATTGTTTGGTAATATTCATGTGTTAAAAGTTACTCTGTATCTCGAGTACTATTAGCAATTTTTACTTAAAAATAAGATGGTACATAGTCAAGAGGATGCTTGTCGACATCGTTGGCAAGAGGAATTGTTATAAACATTATACAGCCAGAAATAATACATTTATCAGTAATTATTATCACGGCGATCGAGATCTACCAAAATTAGTTGGGGTGGGGAGCGTTGCGCTTCGCTGCGCGCTGCTTACCTAAGCCCGCGGAGCGCGCTCAGTCAGTCAGTCGGGCCGAGGGCTCCGGGACCAGGAGAGTCTTCTGCTACCTTGGGGCTGACCAGGGGTACTCCAGAGGTACCCTGGCCTCTCCTGCCTACCTTGGGGATGACCAGTGGTCCTCCAGAGCCACCCAGGCCTACCCTTACCTACCTTTAGCGGCTTAGGGTTGACCAAGGGTCCTCCATCAGTGGACCACTCTGGAGTTGACCAGTGGTCATCCACAATTACTCTGGCCTACCCCTGCTTACCTTCAGCTGGCTTAGGGTCGACCAAGGGTCGCTCACCAGTGGCCTACCTTGGTCTACCCTGACATTGACCAGTGGTCATCTAGTGCTTCCCTAGCCTACTCCTGCTTACCTTCAGCTGGCTTAGGGTTGACGATGGATCCTTCACCAGTGGTCTTCCTTGGTTTACCCTTGCCTACCCAGAGGTTGACCAGTGGTTATCCAGAGCTACTCGGGCCTTCCCTTGCGTACCCTGAGGCTGACCAGTGGTCCTCCAGGAGTACTCTAGTCTACCTTGCCTACCTTCAGTTGGCTTAGGGTTAACCAAGGGTCCTCCACCAATGGCCTGCCATTGTTTATCATGGCCTACCTTTAGCTAGCTTAGGGTAGTACAAGGGTTATTTAAAACTTCCTTGGCCTACTTTAAGCTAGCTCGGTGGGGGGGGGGGGGGGCATGGTCTCTTTAATGCTGTCTTCGTTTACCTTGGGTTCTGAGCCGGTCCAGTTTCAGTATCCGGCATGATGTCAGTACCGTGCTGATCGGTTCAGAGAGAGCAATCATTGCAATGGCTTCGCATCTTTGAGTGAGTCATTTCGTCACTACCTTATCACTATATTCGTCTGTAGAAGTAGTAGTATAGAGTAGTAGTAAAGTGTAAAAGTAGTTAGCTGCATGCATGGGCAGGTCTCGCCGCCCCAACGATCAGCCGAGATGGGAACGTCCGCGATTTGCACTAGCGTTGCGAGAAAACCACGCGTTGAATTTAGTCGATTTTGAACAGAGATTAAAGCTAACATTACGGCATAGATTGTTTAGAGCGTAGCGTTGCTAATCACAAATAGTCGCGGTTCAAAATTACATTTCAATTTGATAACTGCGCTTTTGAAGTTCCTATTGTTGTTGTTTTACATATAATCTAAAGTAATCGTTTTTTGGATCTCTGTTCGTTGAATTAGGGTTGCGCACCAAAAGTTCGCGTTTGCTTTCAAGTCTTTCGACATTTCAGGCGCCCATGCTCGAGCTGCAACGATCAACTGTGAGATGGGCTCATCCGCGATTTCGAGTAGCGTTGCGAAACAAATTGTCACACGCGTTGTAATAGTATAAATGTTCAAAGTTAACTTAATGTCTAGTTAATGTTGCGAATATATAGCCACGATTTAAAGTAGTTTTTGAAGTACCGATCTAGAATTTTAGACCTGAGTTTTAAATTTCTTATGTAATTTGTAAGAATGGTAATACATAATTTTGTAAGACTTTCAAAGTTCAACTTTACCAAATTGATACAATATTTTTGTCTAGAAATTGATATTTTTCAGGAAATTGATATTTTTTCAGGAAATTGATATATTTGTCTTGAAATTAATATTTATTTCAGGAAATTGTTATTTATTTCAGGAAATTGTTATTTATTTCAGGTGTTACGAGCCAGGGCGCGAGTAGGGCGAGTGGCCGGCGAAGGGTTATTTCTTCAGGTATATAGATGGTTTTGGTTTGTTAGTAGATATGCGTAACCGCATGGAATATGGTCTCAGTGTGTTATATTGGGGTGCGCGGACGAACCCAATGCGAGATTGGGGAGCCGCTGGGATTATAGACGTCGAGAACGAACCTGATGCTAAATCAGGGAGCCTCTAGGATCGGAATCAAGCGCAGACGAACCTGGTGCGTTAATCAGGGAGCTGCTAGGATTGTAGATGTCGAGGACGAACCCAATGCGAAATTGGGGAGACTCTAGGAAGTTGGTTATGTGCAGACGAACCCAAAGCGTAATCGGGGAGCTGCTGGGAGGTTGGATGAGAACACAGACGAACCTGATGCGAAATCAGGGAGCTGTTAGGAAGCAGACGAACCCAATGCGAAATTGGGGAGCTGCAAGGATGGTGTAGTGAGCCTCGTAACTAGTATAATTTAATTGATACAATCCGAGCGGTTAGATTGTATCGTGTGGGGACGTTCAATTATTTGGTTAAAGATTTTAGGATAATTATGGGTTTAGTGATTTGCACGAATTTACCAATTAACACAAATATATTCTAATATTTAGAGTGTGTAATACAATTGGAATTGTCGCGAATGAATATTGGAATTGAGAGAAGATTATATTACCTATTAATGCACAATGTTGACGCACAGGCAGTGCGGGGTCTCGGAGTGACTTTCGAGAATGCCAGATAGATAGATACCGAACAACGGGGAATTCTATGAGGTTTTTACTTTTGATCCGAAGGGGAACTTTAGCCCGATCTCACTAAGAAAGTCGACTTTACGAGATGCAGCACGACGTTATACGATTCGTAACTACGTTAGTACTAGCCCCCGAGAGTAAAAATCTAAGAGTTTATATACCCCAAAAATGAGTGGGGGTGCCTGTTTATTACGTGAAAAATGCGTTCGCCAGAATCTTATTTTTAGTCACTTTCATAGTAAAGTCGGGTCAGAGTTCATTCATCGTTAAAAGGGTCAATTATGATATGAAAGGTTATCTAGGACGGTTCCTGCCAGAGACGATATTGAAGGGATTCCTGTGAGAAAGTTGAACGGAATTCGTTCTCTAACCGTAACACAGGAAATTGATATTTATTTCAGGAAATTGATATTTATTTCAGGAAATTGATATTTATTTCAAGAAATTGATATTTATTTCAGGAAATTGATATTTATTTCTGGAAATGGATATTTATTTCTGGAAATTGATATTTTTATCTTGAAATCAATATTGTTCGGATCGGAGTTCCCTCAGGGACTCACTCACGGGATGGGGCCCTTGCGGCCCCCATGGGGTCGTTGCGTCCACAAATCATTAGATTTGGGCTCGATGTGGTTTCGATTTTGTTTCGACTTTGTTTCGACTTGTTTTCGATTTGGTGTCGATTTTGTTTCAACTGGTTTTCGATTCTGTTTCCATTTTGCTTCAACTGGTTTTCGATTCTGTTTCGATTTGGGTCGTTCATCTTGCTCTTGTTAGTCAGAACGAACGAAGAAAATTCATCGAAGGAAGAAAATTCATCGAAAGAAAAAAATTCATCGAAAGAAGAAAATCCATCGAAGGAAGAAAATTCATCGAAAGAAGAAAATTCATCGAAAGAAGAAAATTCATCGATCGAAGAAAATTCATCGATCGAAGAGGAATCATCGAACGAAGACTCCAGATTATTTATAAATTAGTTTTAGTGCGTGCGTTAGTTATTAAGATTGTATATCGTCGTTGTAATTATGACGAGTAATTATTGCCGTAACTTGACTTTTCTCGCTCCGTTTTCTGACTCCGACTCAGCCTTCTGCTGTGTCGCCTTGCTTGCAGGTTCTGAGCCGATCCAGTTTCGGTATCCGGCGTGAAGTCACTGAGAGGGGTGTCTAAGAGACTCGTTCACTCGTCTTCTGACGATCCCCTGTGTTAACGTAATCCTGGGCACGTCATGTTAACGCTTGCGTTCTCGTGGCCCCCAGTTGCGCCAGAAACCGTTTGAGCGCATCTCGTTGCCATCTTTCTTGGTGATGGAGTGACGGGTATCGGGATGGTTGGCTCACTTGTAAGCATTGAACGCGTCGCGTCACCCTTGAACCAGAGCCTTCTGCTCTGGTTCGATCTTGTTTCTCTCTTTGAAAGAATCAGAACCTTCCGCCTGATTGGCCCTTGATCCCTCGGGGATCGGAGACTTCTTCTCCGATTCACACTTTGTCCCGCAATAATTACTCGACATACGCTAACTGGAAAAGAAGGCTTTTCCATGAAAAAGACTACTTTTCCATTTAGCGACCTGCGAACTTAGTTTCTAAGAATCGTCGTTGTAAGAAAGGGAGCCAGAACGAAGGGAGACTTCGTTCTGACTCCCTTTCGGGTCTCTTGTGCAGCAACCTCCTCGTGGTGAGACCTGGGCAATCGATATTATCCACAATTCGCAAAATGCTATAATTTATAAATTATAGTATCTCGCATGTAGTGGATAATATCGAGCTAATAGCTGCACATTTAGAATTTGCGTAAATATGTATTTCATAGTAGAATGTAAGACTTTTAATACTTTCTTCCTTTTCCTATGTCCCAGCTTCAACAATTATTTTCAATTAATAATCCAAATACAAAGTTTTCGTTTCAGAATACATGTAACTCTTGCTCTCGTGAGCGAGTGTTAAATAGATTTGCACTCCTGCAGTAGATTGTAGGTTCTGATGTAGTCTAAATATGATGTACGTACTGAGATGTACGTTACATATCGCATATTATTTCGACATTGAAACATTATTTTATATTCAAATTAAATAATTGGTTGAAAGTAGTTCTTATCCAGACTAAAAGTTAGTTCTGATTCATGTGTTAGTTGGGGTAAAAAGATGAGGCAGGATCTGTTCCATGTTGCCGCATTACGTTCGTAAAAGAAGCTATCGATGCTCGCATCGAAATCGTTCGAACGGTTTCTATCACAAGCGATGAGATAAATGTTTTGTCCTGCTTTTCGAAGCTGTGGAAATTCAGAGGCACGTTTCTTTTTAATTTAAACCACAATTTTATTGAACAATCATTTGAATATTCGATGACATCTTCAAAAATCATTATCATTTTTCAAAATTTTTTATGCGAATATAAAATTGTTACAAATTTTGCAATTTTCAATTCGTGGTTTTTTTATTACATATATGTACACCTGATTATATGGATAAAAACTATGTTCACCAAAGCAATTTGCAGAACACACGTGTAGTTTTAATATTATTTTCATCATTTTTATATTATTAACAAATGTTAACTTATCAACATAACTAATTTGAATTTTAACACGAAACGTATTGTTTTCCGATATGAAAATGTTAAGAAATGTATAAACTTTCGCGGCATTATAATTGTTGCAATGTACACGAGCATGTGTAAACTGATATTCATATATTAAAAATTATGCAGATTAGAATACGTCGTCGAAAGCCTCGAATAAAATTCTTTCCTGAACTTCGAAGAAAACTTTTTCCTACAAATACAGTTTAACTTCCGGTATTATTTTTGCGCGGTCGTAATCGCGAACATATCGAGGAGCGGTTTTCAATATTCGAAATAATTTCAATCGCCGTTGGCACACGTACACGCCGGCCGAGCGATGTGTGAGTGTACCACGGCACGGCTAGGCTGGCCGAGAGAGAAGCTACGCCAGCGACTCGCTTTCTTGCATAGCTTCTCGACGGGCAACAGGCTGGCGAATATTGCTAACTGTTTCTTGAAAACGGAAAATAGGATGTTTTAGGAATCCTGTCCGCTAGAGTGATGTTTTATCCATCACGTGTATTGTCTAAAGATTCACATCTTTGCGTTGTAGATGTGTGGTATCTAATTTCCGAGACCCTTGCGATCCTTGTAGGTACACGCATGTTACCTGCGTTATCGACTGCGTCGCTATGTTGATCTGTCGCGTCGTTGTGTCGACGACGGCAGCAGCATCGACAAGAGTATCACTGGTCGGTGGCTCACTCATCAAATACAGATATCAGCGCTCGTAGCGACAAATGCCGGAACTATGCCTTTCTCAAAGTCTACTTTTTACGTCTAAAATACGTAAATAAATAACATAATAGACGTTTCATCAATATTGTATGTGCCCTCACTACCGAGCGTGCATTCAGGTGTCTCTATAAGAACCCTAAATCTCCAGATACTTAAAGATTCAACATGTCGTGACGTCACGCGGCCTACAACGATTTCTGATGGACAACATGCTGCCGAATATCCCAAAGTGCGCCTCAATATCGCAAAAGTAGGCTGTCTCTATAGTCAAGCGCACTAGATTTATCTTTCATTTAGTGGACGTGTATACTCAAAACTCCTACTTTTGCGTTTTTTCGCCGTCAAAAGCGGCGCCCCGGAACCTTGAAATAGCTTGAAATCTCGTACGAGTTCCTCTCTGCTCGTATACGTATAGGCTAATCTAGCGGAATGTGTGTGTGCCACACATTCTCATTCGAGCTTCCCCTACCGACCGCTTGGAACGCTTCGATCAGGAGTCCGCCCCCTTAAGCATAGACAAGAAACCAACTCCACTTTTTACCCCCTCTAACGACCGAATCGGAACTAACCTTTAGCCTGGACCAAAACCCAACTCCACTTTTTACCCCCTCTAACGGCCGAATCGGAATTAACTTTGTTATCCTGAACCAGAACCCAACTCCACTTTTTACCCCCTCTAACGATCGAATCGGAACTAACTTTTAGTCTGGATCAAAACCTACTTATGGGTATTGTCATCGTCAACAATATCTCCAATTTTTCACATTTTTAGCTACGGTTACTATTAACAAAATGGATATTTCTGTTACTAATAATGAAAGATAAAATCTAATTTTTCCGATGAACATCGGTACACCTATTACAACCAAATGTTACGAGTCTACCTCTAACATCGCCGATAGGTTCGAGTGTAGCGTTCCTGACTGACTAGACTAAGTGTAGGTACGACGAACGTCTCCTGCTGAGAGAGAAAGTGATAATATTCGTGACAATTCAATAGTTTACTGTTAACATTCATATCGTGTTGCATGAATTCATTCACATTATATAGTTTACTGGTGGGAACGTTAAAATTATACTGATAAACACTAGTTTTAGGAATACTAAGCCAACATAACCTCAACATCCACGTGGTGTCACCGATCCGACACAAGACGAACGAAAGGCTGGAAAAGAATGAGAATATAGCTCAACGGTGGATCCCAACAATGGTTTGCAACAAATAATCACACAACGCAAACGAAAGTGGACTAGTCCAATCGAAATGGACACGCCTAAAAGACCAGTAAAAACCACAGTTGAAACCTCTAATAGGTACGCACTGTTACAAGATATGGACGTGGAAAATGAAGCGAACAGCAATCAGAATGGTGCCAACAGTAGCCAACAAAATAAGGGTGTCTCTGGCAATAATAGCAAGCCAAAGAAACTTCCGCCACTAATAATGCATGGGAGCGTTAAAGACCACAAAATGTTCATCTCGCTAATTAAAAATATAGTGAAAGATACATTTAATATTAAATACAATGAGGATAGTGTAAGTGTTCTGCTACACACAGTCACAGACTACGAAGCTGTAAAGAAAACGTGGAAGGAAAGACAAATAAATTTTCATACATATACAAAGAAGGAAGAGAAAAAAAGAGTATATGTTCTAAGTGGACTACACAACGAAGTTACACTGGAGGACATTGAAAGTGATCTTAAGGATGCAGGTGTGGAAATAATAAATATCAACAAAATGAAAGGAACATCGAGACCATTATTTATGGTAACAGTACCAATTAGTGTGAACATTAAAATGTTACAAAGCAAAATCAAATATATCTGCTACACCAAGATAACATGGAATAATTATATCACGAAGCAGAAAATAACACAGTGTCACAGATGTCAAGAATGGGGACACTCAGCAAGCAATTGTTATGCTGAACCAGCTTGCATGAAATGTGCACAAAAACATCATACAAAAGAATGTCTCAAACCTAGGAGCGAACCAGATAAGTGTGTCAACTGTGGTGAAGCACATCCAGCCAACGCAACCAGTTGCGTAGCATACGTGAATAGACTAGAATGGTTACAAAACATGAAGAAGCACCAAACTTATAAACCAAACATACAAATTAATAAACACTCAAACAAAATACAAATAAACAACACAAATCAAGATCAGTTCCCAGCACTCACACCCACAAAACAAACAACTCAAAAAACAACGCCAGCAGGTACAGCAAATGCATGGTTCGATAAAACAACTAAACAGACAATTCCAGGGCAAATTCAAAATGCACAAGAAGCCAATAACACAGAAATCACACAATTAGTACAATTAACAAATGAAATTAAAAAACTAAACAACTTCATAAATATATCAAAAATGTTAGAATCTGTGAAACAGTCGAATATTCAACTAGCAACCTGCAGAACTGGTGTAGAGAAGTTTCACCACTTTGTCCAATTTTGTGAAAACATTGAATAATGTTGGAGTCTCTGAAAATCTGTAGTTGGAATGCTAATGGAGTAAGAAACAAGATAGGAGAATTAATAAACTTCGTCTCAGTACATAAAGTTGATGTAATGCTAATAAATGAAACCAAAATAAAGGAAACAGACAAACTCAAAATAAAAAACTACAACACAGTAAAACGCTGCAGAGACAACTCTGCTGGAGGAGTAGCGATACTGATAAAACAAAATATCCCATATAAAACAATATCGACTAATTTAGGAACTACAATAGAATATACGGGTATAAAACTAGAAAATAACATTACGATTATTTCAGTGTGCAATAACCCTAGAAATAACATCTTGGAGAGAGACATTGAAAGACTCATGAGCACAGGGAACAAGGTACTTATCATCGGTGACCTAAACGCTAGACATAAGGCATGGAAGTGCCATATGTCTAATAAAAATGGACGAACTTTATATAAATATACACAAGACAATAACTGTTCATTGCTATATACTGATGAGCCAACACATTACCCCACAAATAGCGTGACACCCTCAACGATAGACATTGCTATCAATAAAAATGTAATTACAGTTTCACAGCTCACAGTCTTAAATGAATTAAGCTCTGATCATAGACCCATCATGCTCACAGTAGGTAATGCAATTAGCAAAACACCACCAAAACTCATATATGCATATAAAAACACCAACTGGCAAGAATTCAGGAAAGTACTGGATCGAAATATAAAGATTAATAATAAACTAAATTCAAACAGTGAACTGGAGAAGGCTGTTAGCAATATTACAGACAGCATTCAGCTGGCCATAAACAAAACCATTAAGAAGAAGAAGATAGGCAGTGTGAAAGAAGACTTACCTGTAGAAATAATAGACTTAATAAAAAGAAGAAACAAGATCCGGAAAATATGGCAAGATACGAGACAGCCACATTTAAAAAAACAATACAATAACATAACACAACTAGTAAGAGACAAGATACATAAACATAGAAACAAAATCTGGGAAAATAAATTAAAATCTTTAAATCCAAAAGATAACACTTTATGGAGAATGACAAAGACACTAAAAAAGCCATATAGCATGGTTCCTACACTACAAGATAATGGTACAACAGCAATATCGGACAAAGAAAAAGCAAATATGCTAGCCGCCCAATTCAAGAAGGCCCACTCAATTCTTCTTGCAAACAACACCTTGGAACAAGAGCAGGTCATAGAGGACGTTACGGATTACCTGTGGCAAAAAGAAATAAGTGCAGAAGACTTAAAAAATTTCAGCACATCACCGGCAGAAGTAGCACACACGCTAAAAGAATTACCCTCAATGAAAGCACCAGGACTGGATCAAATACAGAACATAGTATTGAAAAACCTCAGCAGAAAAGCAATAGTTCAATTAATGTACATTATTAATGCTATCTTCAAACTTAGCTACTTCCCACAACAATGGAAAATCGCAGAAATTATCCCTATCCTGAAACCAGGAAAACCAGATACAAAACCGGTCAGTTATAGACCTATCAGTCTACTACCAACTATGGCAAAAGTAACGGAAAAGATAATTCTAAAAAGGTTACAAAAACATGAAAATACATTACGCATAATACGAAACGAGCAATTTGGTTTCAGACATAGGCATAGTACAGTACAGCAAATTTTCAGAATTACAAACGATATTATTACAAGCTTCAATAAGAATAAAATCACTACAATGCTATTATTAGACATGGAGAAAGCATTTGACAATGTATGGATAGATGGATTAGTGCATAAGCTAATCAGTTACAAATACCCACCCGTGTTAGTCAAACTAATACACTCATACATGACAAACAGAAAATTCAAAGTTAAAATAAATAACACCAAAACAAATGAAAACGTAATCACAGCAGGAGTACCGCAAGGATCGATATTAGGCCCAGTACTTTTTACTATCTTTATTAATGATATTCCAACATTTGCAAAAACAAAAGATATATTAATGTGATATAGAAGCAATAGTATTAATAAGGAACAAACAAACAGGATCAGAGGCTAAGTCTGAACATAAAATAAGTAGGTTTTTATTCTTTTCTTTTTCCTACATAAAATCCAAAACATGTAACGAAACCACAACTGCAATAATGTACAAACGCAATATGAATAGTCAGTTAGTAATATATTATATATTTAATATATAATGTAATTAGACGTACAAAAAGACATAGTAAGTAGATAAATCATTGTGATAGGGACTACAGGAACAGACGTTAAAGTACAAACATATATGAGACTGTTGTTGTTATATATTCTTGGTAAGTTACTGTTATGTAAATAACGAGCCTTTGAATTGAATTGAATTGTTCCTGACTACGGAACCGATGAAAACTTTTTGTCATGGTTCGAGACTATTGGGAGGACAGATTTTTTTTATTTAATGAATAAAATTTGTTTCCATCTTTTTTGGTTAGCACAACCATAGTATTTTTACTACATAATTTTAACAATATTTTTTAACTATTCTGAAATAGTTTTACGCGAAAATATTCTAGCTTACTCTTCATTAGATCGTTTTTTATGGTGTAGTCCTGTGTTCTGTGTTTAACTGTGCCACATATGGACTTTTATGGCACGCGAACAATAGCTATTGTCCTGAAAGCCAAACCGTTCAAGTCTGACTGCGAAGCTAGTTGAAGGAAAGCAAAAAGACAGGAGACTGTAGCAGTGTCCCTACGACTGCGACGATTGCTTTGGTCGCCAGCCTCGAGCACGCTGGCCGAGCTCCAATCGGCATCGGCTCGTCGATGAGCCAATACTAATGCAATTCCAAAACATGTATGTTTTCAATTATTTTTCCACGAACCTCTTACCGATGCATTCATGACGTTTTTCTAATTAAGACAAGACTAAACATGACATAATTTGACACATGTTTGCAAGCGTAATGAGCGACAATAAGTTTTCAAAGTCTGCATTCACATGGGTAAACATGAACCGAATTATTTCATGTTTGGAATCATTTTAATTAGAAAATTTTCACGAGTGTACTAGACAAAGTTTCGCGGAAAAATAATAAGAAACAAGAACGTTTTGTTAATGCATTAGTATTGGCTCACCGACATACCTGACCCGCATTATATTACAATCTCTCGGCCGAGTCGAGCGGTCGAGCTTCGCAGCCCTTACAGGGGGGGGGGTGCCAATCAGCAACGGTTCCATGCAGCCGAGAAGCGGTGTTTTCTGCCAACGCTGCATAGGTTCCCCAAAAATGAACTTTTATCTTGAGAAACAGTTTTTCTACTAGCGCGGTCGTTCGTCGGGATACGGCGAGGCGTAACGGCGTTGCAGTGGCTAAAAGAGCGCAATTATGCCAGCTTATTTAAATGTTATTTATTATTTATCAGTACATTTATTCTGTATAAATTATTTTCTGTATCCCTTTAATGTTAGCCCCCTGTTCATAGTATATTAAATAATATAAAGGGGTCATTCCATGCCAAATCGATCACTTTTTGCAGGCACCATCGTCGATTTTGTTCCAAATGAAATATGTCGTAGTCCATGTGAAATTAGGGGGGGAGGGTTAATCATCATTTTACCAGTTTCGAATTTTTTAGAAATGGCAGGCCTTCAAAGTTGTCAATTTTTGCCCATTTTGGCAAAAACAGGTCTCACTTATAATTTTATATAATAATTTTTTCAACCTCGGAAATCAACTTTATAACGTCAAAAAATTTAAACAAATTCTTTTCCTACATTTTTTTCGATAAGGGGCCAATGATTTAAATTTTGAAAAAATATGGTTATATTCACTGAAGATTCCCATTTAAAGCCCTTGAAAAAGATGGAGCCATAAAAATTGGCGTCACAATGAGCTGATAAAGTACGCCGTGTGCCTCCGTTTCAGGTAGAGGCGATTCGAGCGCACCGCTGTTATGGCCCGTTGTCTATGCCGTTTGTCACCTTCATAATTAGAAGAGTCAGTGAATTATCGGAAATGGTGATTAGCAATATTGTTCTCTAGGTATAAATGGGGTTATTTAGTCATACACAGTTTGCTGGTGTTTTCTCAAGACCAGCGGCAGAGACAACAGGCCATAACATTAAAAGGATACATAAAATAATTTATACAGAATAAATGTACTGATAAATAATAAATAACATTTAAATAAGCTGGCATAATTGCGCGCTTTTAGCCACTGCATCGCCGTTACGCCTCGCCGTATCCCGACGAACGACCGCGCTAGTAGAAAAGCAGTTTTTCAAGATAAAAGTTCATTTTTGGGGAACCTATGCAGCGTTGGCAGAAAACACCGCTTCTCGGCTGCATGGAACCGTTGCTGATTGGCACCCCCCCCCCCCCCTGTAAGGGCTGCGAAGCTCGACCGCTCGACTCGGCCGAGAGATTGTAATATAATGCGGGTCAGGTATGTCGGTGAGCCAATACTAATGCATTAACAAAACTTTCTTGTTTCTTATTATTTTTCCGCGAAACTTTGTCTAGTACACTCGTGGAAATTTTCTAATTAAAATGATTCCAAACATGAAATAATTCGGTTCATGTTTACCCATGTGAATGCAGACTTTGAAAACTTATTGTCGCTCATTACGCTTGCAAACATGTGTCAAATTATGTCATGCTTAGTCTTCTCTTAATCAGAAAAACGTCACGAATGCATCGGTAAGAGGTTCGTGGAAAAATAATTGAAAACATAAATGTTTTGGAATTGCATTAGTATTCGCTCATCGACGAGCCGATGCCGATTGGAGCTCGGTCATGTTGAAAAATGTAGTATGTTCGTCTTTTTAATGCAAGCCAACAAGAAACTACATTCGACAATCATTGTCCACAATTGTTTAGTTATATGCGATGATGTGGCAAGAAAATGGCTTGAACAAAACTTAATCAGCATTCAGTCTTTTATAAACTTCAATATAAAAAATTTGTACGACATTTTTTTTTATAAAATATAAAGGACACCCATACCTTGTAGAAGTCAATATATATTTTTTATTTCATAATCATACAACTGACGCCAAGACGAATTCAACGATCTACAGCACTATGATATTAACTCTTGAAATAATGCTAAAACAATTTTGGCCACGAAAACGGGGTGTCAAGAGTTCAGAGCACTGCGCGACGTACTAAAGGCCTGAAATGTGGAAACTCTTTTGGTTTTTCAATAATGCTTGCAAAAATCTGTTCCTTTTTAAATATCGGGGAACTATGCATGATATTGAATTTTAAACGATTCCTGAGCAGAGCTGTAATGCAGTCCCATAAAGAACGATCTAATAAAGAGTAAGCAAGAATATTTTCGCGTAAAACTATTTCAGAATAGTTAAAAAATATTGTTAAAAATATGTAGTAAAAATACTATGGTTGTGCTAACCAAAAAAGATGGAAACAAATTTTATTCATTAAATAAAAAAAATCTGTCCTCCCAATAGTCTCGAACCATGACAAAAAGTTTTCATCGGTTCCGTAGTCAGGAACAATTCAATTCAATTCAAAGGCTCGTTATTTACATAAGAGTAACTTACAAAGAATATATAACAACAACAGTCTCATATATGTTTGTACTTTAACGTCTGTTCCTGTAGTCCCTATCACAATGATTTATCTACTTACTATGTCTTTTTGTACGTCTAATTACATTATATATTAAATATATAATATATTACTAACTGACTATTCATATTGCGTTTGTACATTATTGCAGTTGTGGTTTCGTTACATGTTTTGGATTTTATGTAGGAAAAAGAAAAGAATAAAAACCTACTTATTTTATGTTCAGACTTAGCCTCTGATCCTGTTTGTTTGTTCCTTATTAATACTATTGCTTCTATATCACATTAATATATCTTTTGTTTTTGCAAATGTTGGAATATCATTAATAAAGATAGTAAAAAGTACTGGGCCTAATATCGATCCTTGCGGTACTCCTGCTGTGATTACGTTTTCATTTGTTTTGGTGTTATTTATTTTAACTTTGAATTTTCTGTTTGTCATGTATGAGTGTATTAGTTTGACTAACACGGGTGGGTATTTGTAACTGATTAGCTTATGCACTAATCCATCTATCCATACATTGTCAAATGCTTTCTCCATGTCTAATAATAGCATTGTAGTGATTTTATTCTTATTGAAGCTTGTAATAATATCGTTTGTAATTCTGAAAATTTGCTGTACTGTACTATGCCTATGTCTGAAACCAAATTGCTCGTTTCGTATTATGCGTAATGTATTTTCATGTTTTTGTAACCTTTTTAGAATTATCTTTTCCGTTACTTTTGCCATAGTTGGTAGTAGACTGATAGGTCTATAACTGACCGGTTTTGTATCTGGTTTTCCTGGTTTCAGGATAGGGATAATTTCTGCGATTTTCCATTGTTGTGGGAAGTAGCTAAGTTTGAAGATAGCATTAATAATGTACATTAATTGAACTATTGCTTTTCTGCTGAGGTTTTTCAATACTATGTTCTGTATTTGATCCAGTCCTGGTGCTTTCATTGAGGGTAATTCTTTTAGCGTGTGTGCTACTTCTGCCGGTGATGTGCTGAAATTTTTTAAGTCTTCTGCACTTATTTCTTTTTGCCACAGGTAATCCGTAACGTCCTCTATGACCTGCTCTTGTTCCAAGGTGTTGTTTGCAAGAAGAATTGAGTGGGCCTTCTTGAATTGGGCGGCTAGCATATTTGCTTTTTCTTTGTCCGATATTGCTGTTGTACCATTATCTTGTAGTGTAGGAACCATGCTATATGGCTTTTTTAGTGTCTTTGTCATTCTCCATAAAGTGTTATCTTTTGGATTTAAAGATTTTAATTTATTTTCCCAGATTTTGTTTCTATGTTTATGTATCTTGTCTCTTACTAGTTGTGTTATGTTATTGTATTGTTTTTTTAAATGTGGCTGTCTCGTATCTTGCCATATTTTCCGGATCTTGTTTCTTCTTTTTATTAAGTCTATTATTTCTACAGGTAAGTCTTCTTTCACACTGCCTATCTTCTTCTTCTTAATGGTTTTGTTTATGGCCAGCTGAATGCTGTCTGTAATATTGCTAACAGCCTTCTCCAGTTCACTGTTTGAATTTAGTTTATTATTAATCTTTATATTTCGATCCAGTACTTTCCTGAATTCTTGCCAGTTGGTGTTTTTATATGCATATATGAGTTTTGGTGGTGTTTTGCTAATTGCATTACCTACTGTGAGCATGATGGGTCTATGATCAGAGCTTAATTCATTTAAGACTGTGAGCTGTGAAACTGTAATTACATTTTTATTGATAGCAATGTCTATCGTTGAGGGTGTCACGCTATTTGTGGGGTAATGTGTTGGCTCATCAGTATATAGCAATGAACAGTTATTGTCTTGTGTATATTTATATAAAGTTCGTCCATTTTTATTAGACATATGGCACTTCCATGCCTTATGTCTAGCGTTTAGGTCACCGATGATAAGTACCTTGTTCCCTGTGCTCATGAGTCTTTCAATGTCTCTCTCCAAGATGTTATTTCTAGGGTTATTGCACACTGAAATAATCGTAATGTTATTTTCTAGTTTTATACCCGTATATTCTATTGTAGTTCCTAAATTAGTCGATATTGTTTTATATGGGATATTTTGTTTTATCAGTATCGCTACTCCTCCAGCAGAGTTGTCTCTGCAGCGTTTTACTGTGTTGTAGTTTTTTATTTTGAGTTTGTCTGTTTCCTTTATTTTGGTTTCATTTATTAGCATTACATCAACTTTATGTACTGAGACGAAGTTTATTAATTCTCCTATCTTGTTTCTTACTCCATTAGCATTCCAACTACAGATTTTCAGAGACTCCAACATTATTCAATGTTTTCACAAAATTGGACAAAGTGGTGAAACTTCTCTACACCAGTTCTGCAGGTTGCTAGTTGAATATTCGACTGTTTCACAGATTCTAACATTTTTGATATATTTATGAAGTTGTTTAGTTTTTTAATTTCATTTGTTAATTGTACTAATTGTGTGATTTCTGTGTTATTGGCTTCTTGTGCATTTTGAATTTGCCCTGGAATTGTCTGTTTAGTTGTTTTATCGAACCATGCATTTGCTGTACCTGCTGGCGTTGTTTTTTGAGTTGTTTGTTTTGTGGGTGTGAGTGCTGGGAACTGATCTTGATTTGTGTTGTTTATTTGTATTTTGTTTGAGTGTTTATTAATTTGTATGTTTGGTTTATAAGTTTGGTGCTTCTTCATGTTTTGTAACCATTCTAGTCTATTCACGTATGCTACGCAACTGGTTGCGTTGGCTGGATGTGCTTCACCACAGTTGACACACTTATCTGGTTCGCTCCTAGGTTTGAGACATTCTTTTGTATGATGTTTTTGTGCACATTTCATGCAAGCTGGTTCAGCATAACAATTGCTTGCTGAGTGTCCCCATTCTTGACATCTGTGACACTGTGTTATTTTCTGCTTCGTGATATAATTATTCCATGTTATCTTGGTGTAGCAGATATATTTGATTTTGCTTTGTAACATTTTAATGTTCACACTAATTGGTACTGTTACCATAAATAATGGTCTCGATGTTCCTTTCATTTTGTTGATATTTATTATTTCCACACCTGCATCCTTAAGATCACTTTCAATGTCCTCCAGTGTAACTTCGTTGTGTAGTCCACTTAGAACATATACTCTTTTTTTCTCTTCCTTCTTTGTATATGTATGAAAATTTATTTGTCTTTCCTTCCACGTTTTCTTTACAGCTTCGTAGTCTGTGACTGTGTGTAGCAGAACACTTACACTATCCTCATTGTATTTAATATTAAATGTATCTTTCACTATATTTTTAATTAGCGAGATGAACATTTTGTGGTCTTTAACGCTCCCATGCATTATTAGTGGCGGAAGTTTCTTTGGCTTGCTATTATTGCCAGAGACACCCTTATTTTGTTGGCTACTGTTGGCACCATTCTGATTGCTGTTCGCTTCATTTTCCACGTCCATATCTTGTAACAGTGCGTACCTATTAGAGGTTTCAACTGTGGTTTTTACTGGTCTTTTAGGCGTGTCCATTTCGATTGGACTAGTCCACTTTCGTTTGCGTTGTGTGATTATTTGTTGCAAACCATTGTTGGGATCCACCGTTGAGCTATATTCTCATTCTTTTCCAGCCTTTCGTTCGTCTTGTGTCGGATCGGTGACACCACGTGGATGTTGAGGTTATGTTGGCTTAGTATTCCTAAAACTAGTGTTTATCAGTATAATTTTAACGTTCCCACCAGTAAACTATATAATGTGAATGAATTCATGCAACACGATATGAATGTTAACAGTAAACTATTGAATTGTCACGAATATTATCACTTTCTCTCTCAGCAGGAGACGTTCGTCGTACCTACACTTAGTCTAGTCAGTCAGGAACGCTACACTCGAACCTATCGGCGATGTTAGAGGTAGACTCGTAACATTTGGTTGTAATAGGTGTACCGATGTTCATCGGAAAAATTAGATTTTATCTTTCATTATTAGTAACAGAAATATCCATTTTGTTAATAGTAATCGTAGCTAAAAATGTGAAAAATTGGAGATATTGTTGACGATGACAATACCCATAAGTAGGTTTTGATCCAGACTAAAAGTTAGTTCCGATTCGATCGTTAGAGGGGGTAAAAAGTGGAGTTGGGTTCTGGTCCAGGATAACAAAGTTAATTCCGATTCGGCCGTTAGAGGGGGTAAAAAGTGGAGTTGGGTTTTGGTCCAGGCTAAAGGTTAGTTCCGATTCGGTCGTTAGAGGGGATAAAAAGTGGAGTTGGGTTCTGTGCCAGGCTAGATTTAGACTAGGGGGCAGCAGTATAATGGGCACGGGCAAAAAACGGTCGTGAGCACTCTCAGTACTCTCTGTTAAGGGTGCGGACTCCTGATCGAAGCGTTCCAAGCGGCCGCTAGGGGAAGCTCGAATGAGAATGTGTGGCACACACACTTCCGCTAGATTAGCCTATACGTATACGAGCAGAGAGGAACTCGTACGAGATTTCAAGCTATTTCAAGGTTCCGGGGGGCCGCTTCTGACGGCGAAAAAACGCAAAAGTAGGAGTTTTGAGTATACACGTCCACTAAATGAAAGATAAATCTAGTGCGCTTGACTATAGAGACAGCCTACTTTTGCGATATTGAGGCGTACTTTGGGATATTCGGCAGCATGTTGTCCATCAGAAATCGTTGTAGGTCGCGTGACGTCACGACATGTTGAATCTTTAAGTATCTGGAGATTTAGGGTTCTTATAGAGACACCTGGATGCACGCCCGGTAGCGAGGGCACATACAATGTTGGTGAAACGTCTATTATGTTATTTATTTACGTATTTTAGGCGTAAAAAGTAGACTTTGAGAAAGACATAGTTCCGGCATTTGTCGCTACGAGCGCTGATATCTGTATTCGATGAGTGCTGCCACCGACCAGTGATACTCTTGTCGATGCTGCTGCCGTCGTCGACACAACGACGCGACAGATCAACATAGCGACGCAGTCGATAACGCAGGTAACATACGTGTACCTACAAGGATCGCAAGGGTCTCGGAAATTAGATACCACACATCGACAACGCAAAGATGTGAATCTTTAGACAATACACGTGATGGATAAAACATCAATCTAGCGGACAGGATTCCTAAAACATCCTATTTTCCGTTTTCAAGAAACAGCAATATTCGCCAGCCTGTTGCCCGTCGAGAAGATATGCAAGAAAGCGAGTCGCTGGCGTAGCTTCTCTCTCGGCCAGCCTAGCCGTGCCTTGGTACACTCACGCCACTCGGCCGGCGTGTACGTGTGCCAACGGCGATTGCAAGGGTCCGCGAGGATCCTAACTACGCCTAAATAAAGCAAAAGAATGATCTGTTTGCAGTCAAACGCGCTGGATAAAGGGTAAATCTAGTGCGCTTGACCAAAGAGAAGTCATACTTTTGCGTTCTTTAGCCGCAGTTTCGGATATTCGAAAGCATGTTGCTCGCACTCAAACATCGCTCGGCCGGCGTGTACGTGTGCCAACGGCGATTGCAAGGGACCGCGAGGATCCTAACTACGCCTAAATAAAGCAAAAGAATGATCTGTTTGCTGTCAAACGCGCTGGATAAAGGGTAAATCTAGTGCGCTTGACTAGACAGAAGTCATACTTTTGCGTTCTTTAGCCGCAGTTTCGGATATTCGCCAGCCTGTTGCCCGTCGAGAAGCTATGCAAGAAAGCGAGTCGCTGGCGTAGCTTCTCTCTCGGCCAGCCTAGCCGTGCCGGGGTACACTCACACCACTCGGCCGGCGTGTACGTGTGCCAACGGCGATTGCAAGGGACCGCGAGGATCCTAACTACGCCTAAATAAAGCAAAAGAATGATCTGTTTGCTGTCAAACGCGCTGGATAAAGGGTAAATCTAGTGCGCTTGACTAGACAGAAGTCATACTTTTGCGTTCTTTAGCCGCAGTTTCGGATATTCGCCAGCCCGTTGCCCGTCGAGAAGCTATGCAAGAAAGCGAGTGGCTGGCGTAGCTTCTCTCTCGGCCAGCCTAGCCGTGCCGGGGTACACTCACACCACTCGGCCGGCGTGTACGTGTGCCAACGGCGATTGCAAGGGCCCACGAGGATCCTTACTACGCCTAAATGAAACACAAGAATGATCTGATTGCAATCAAGCGCGCTAGGCAAAGGGTAAATCTAGTGCGCTTGACTAGAGAGAAATCATACTTTTGCGTTCTTTAGCCGCAGTTTCGGATATTCGCCAGCCTGTTGCCCTTCGAAAAGCTATGCAAGAAAGCGAGTCGCTGGCGTAGCTTCTCTCTCGGCCAGCCTAGCCGTGCCGCGATACACTCACACACCACTCGGCCGGCGTGTACATGTACTAACGGCGATTGAAATTATTTCGAATATTGAAAACCGCACCTCGATATGTTCAAGAAATAAACAAACTATATTATTTTTGCGCGGTCGTAATTTACGCCGCCGGAAATTATCATACTCTTTCTTCTATACCGGACAGACTTTACTGTCCACTCGAAATCTGCGTTGTGTTACAGCCACATATCATCTGTACTGCTTCGTCTTCGACAACGGATCGAGCATGAGCTGATAATGTAAGATACTTTACTTTTTATATTTTCAAGTACATAGCAGTTTTGTCATATTTCAATAATATATTTTGTGATGTTTCAGTTACAGTCACATATCATTTGAACTCCTGGATCGTCGAGAGGATGATGCAGTTCACGTAGAACGAGACGGCGAATGAAGCAATCTTAATTTAGAGCAATCTCAATAAATGACATTTATTAACATAATTTATATATACATATATGTTTGGTATATTAATAAATTATTTGTACATGTAGTTTAATTTTCATTTATCTATGTACACCCATCGCTCCGCGTTCCATGAGTGTAGCCTGTCCGGTATAGAAGAAAGAGTATGATAATTTCCGGCGGCTTAAATTACGACTTCGCAAAAATAATACCGTTTGTTTATTTCTTGAACATATCGAGGTGCGGTTTTCAATATTCGAAATAATTTCAATCGCCGTTAGTACATGTACACGCCGGCCGAGTGGTGTGTGAGTGTATCGCGGCACGGCTAGGCTGGCCGAGAAAGAAGCTATGCAAGAAAGCGAGGCGCTTGCGTACGACGGGCAACAGGCTGGCGAATATCCGAAACTGCGGCTAAAGAACGCAAAAGTATGACTTCTGTCTAGTCAAGCGCACTAGATTTACCCTTTATCCAGCGCGTTTGACAGCAAACAGATCATTCTTTTGCTTTATTTAGGCGTAGTTAGGATCCTCGCGGACCCTTGCAATCGCCGTTGGCACACGTACACGCCGGCCGAGTGGTGTGAGTGTACCACGGCACGGCTAGGCTGGCCGAGAGAGAAGCTACGCCAGCGACTCGCTTTCTTGCATAGCTTCTCGACGGGCAACAGGCTGGCGAATATTGCTGTTTCTTGAAAACGGAAAATAGGATGTTTTAGGAATCCTGTCCGCTAGATTGATGTTTTATCCATCACGTGTATTGTCTAAAGATTCACATCTTTGCGTTGTCGATGTGTGATATCTAATTTCCGAGACCCTTGCGATCCTTGTAGGTACACGTATGTTACCTGCGTTATCGACTGCGTCGCTATGTTGATCTGTCGCGTCGTTGTGTCGACGACGGCAGCAGCATCGACAAGAGTATCACTGGTCGGTGGCAGCAGTCATCGAATACAGATATCAGCGCTCGTAGCGACAAATGCCGGAACTATGTCTTTCTCAAAGTCTACTTTTTACGCCTAAAATACGTAAATAAATAACATAATAGACGTTTCACCAACATTGTATGTGCCCTCGCTACCGGCCGTGCATCCAGGTGTCTCTATAAGAACCCTAAATCTCCAGATACTTAAAGATTCAACATGTCGTGACGTCACGCGACCTACAACGATTTCTGATGGACAACATGCTGCCGAATATCCCAAAGTACGCCTCAATATCGCAAAAGTAGGCTGTCTCTATAGTCAAGCGCACTAGATTTATCTTTCATTTAGTGGACGTGTATACTCAAAACTCCTACTTTTGCGTTTTTTCGCCGTCAAAAGCGGCCTCCCGGAACCTTGAAATAGCTTGAAATCTCGTACGAGTTCCTCTCTGCTCGTATACGTATAGGCTAATCTAGCGGAAGTGTGTGTGCCACACATTCTCATTCGAGCTTCCCCTAGCGGCCGCTTGGAACGCTTCGATCAGGAGTCCGCACCCTTAAAGACAGCCAGCCTTACGGGAGTTCGTGTCACTCGAATATTTCGGTGTTCTCTTACGCCCTCTAGGATATATTTTGGCTGGAGTGAGAAACAGAAGGCCACCGACGGCATTTCGTCGGTGCAGAAGACCACTGAGGAGATTCTCGTCGCGACGCGTCGGCGAGAAGGCGAATCATCACGAAAACATATCGTTTATCATCAAATGTTACATTCTCCGCCATATTTCAGTGGATGTTTTGGAAGCAAAAATAATATCAATAACGAATAATTATAGAACATTATTCATAGAAACATGAATTTGTAATTTAAAAATATTTCATTTCAAGAATCGATCTGTGGAAACATATGTTTAAAAACAGATTAACGTTTATTTGACATACTGTTCCGAATAATAAAGAGTTCGATAAAGAATTACGTGGATGAATTAATATGTAGGATGGTTGGCGAGTGGATCGGTGATCAAACCGGAAAAAGAGGTGTAACGACGAAATCTAAAAATATTATGTGATAGATTATATTGCTAAAAGCTCGAATGACTGTCGGATTAATTGTCTGCTTAAAGTCGGATTGACTGTTCTCGGTCCCATCGACGCGACGTGGAAAACATATTTGGAAAAATAGGGGGAGTTCGAAGTGGACATGCCCAAAGCTCGTCCCCGCATTTCGTTCCGCTTATAGCCATTTCACGAAGAAAACATGTGTATGTACAACGGTCCCCTCGCGAAGAGGGAAAGCGTAGGAACGTCTACCTAGAAATTTGAATCGCTGACAAATATAATATTATTGTAAGAGCAGAGATAGACAAGTTTTTATTGAATTAAAAATTTCAAATAGCGAATAAAAGATAAAAAAATTATTTGTCACGCGTCAAATACAAATAATTCAGGTTATCTCTATTCAACGGATGAAGAATAATGTTTTATTCAATGAAAAGTTATATTTTGGCTTTGAATAAACATTTTATTTTCATCTGTATCTTTATGCGACGGTTTATTCGACTTCGAATAATTTTCTTAGACGCGTTCGATTACTGAAGGACCGAGCAGTCAGAGAACGGAACGCGCGTTACAATGTAGTCGCCCAATGAGTAGTGCTCGTAGCACTTGACCGCCACGGGGAGCGAGACGCGGGTGCGGGAGATTTGGGGGTATTCCTTGAGAATGCCTCCGATCGTGCTATGAATTGGCCATGTCTGTTCTAAATCGTAGTTCTGTTTAGACTTTTTAACTTTTGCATCATACCATTTTTGATTTAATTTAACTTTCTACATTAATATATTGACTCTGTTGTAAAAGTTTATTTCATAATAGTTATTTTTTCTAAAAAAAATACGATGACTGCTCTTTTTCAATTTCTATAAAAAACCTGCATTTATCGATTTTTTACGTGTTTCTAATTTTTTTGTCAATAAGGTTTTGTAACGAAAAATCGGAAAAAATCTGAAATGTCAATACAGTATTTTATCAATAATTATCCTCAACACAGGTCTATCCAGGGATTACGCGCCAGGGATACTATTCTTTGAGTTTTGTCGAACGTAAATAGAAAAGGACAGCGGAGCTTGATAGGTCTCGGTCGCCGAGAAGGGGAAACATTGTAACTCGATACGGATCGGGTCGGGTATATCGGTGTGAGACCACTACTAATCAAATAATAGAACTTCTTTATTTTTTTATAGGACTTTCATTAACATATTTGGTGCATTTGTTTTTATGGAAATGATTGTAAGACGCTATTTTTCGCTAAGACGCGTACTTATAATATTTCGAGCGCGAGCGTTAAACAAGACTTTGGTCTACAGTCTAGAGTTCAATAGTTCCGACGGTTGCGGGAGTATTCAAGAGAACGAATGCCGGGAGTCATTCCTTGCTCGTCGAAGTCAAGGGTCCCAGGGCCAGGGGTTGGCGAGTAAGGGGGGGGGGGGTGTGGTCGAGGCGCTGGTAGCCGCCGCTCGTCTCGCGCTAAGGGTCCGTTCCTCGGGCCGCGGTCCCGCTGCATGCGTTTCATCCCTGCATGCTACGTGACGTCTTACATGATTCCAAATATGATATAATTCCGATAATACAGTGTTCCCTCGATTGTTGTGAAGACTTCGGGGGTATAGAGTCTCAGAAATCGCATGGGGACTACGTTCTTTGGCGTGTGCCGAACATAGAGGACAGCGCGTGATCGACAAAGAGGGACTAAACGTCGAGGCAGTCGGCACAGTTCAAAGGGCTGCATATCGAATAAAATGTCAATGCAAATTGGAAAGTTTTTATTTTTCATTCTTTTTTTTACAGAATTGTTACTAACGTATTTGTGATATTTTTCTAATCAAAATAAGCCTAAATACGGCATAATTCGGACCATATTTACTTATTTAAGATGTAATAACAACTCGCTGTGATAAGGGTAAATATGATTGAAACTCTGTCTCGCAAATCTATTGATGAAAGTTTCGTACAAATGGAACTGAAAATGAAGGAATTATGAATGAAACTAACAACGTCTTATTCAGTGATTGGTTCTTTAAACAGCTCACATAATGCGATAGAAGCGAATTTGGGTCTTTAAAACTCAACCTCCGAGCACCAGGAAGCGAATTCGGGTCTTTAAATCACAACATGCGAGGTCTGGAAGCGAATTCGGGTCTTTAAATCTCAACATGTAAGACTTGGAAGCGAAATTTTGATCGCTGTAGGTCTTTAAAAAGCTGTGCTTATATTTATCACTTATGGAGCAGTGGAGAAACATGATGCATTACTAATTGATCATCCTGTAATACACAGGGGGAGCAAAGAAAGTTTCGTTTTTTTCTTTAGTTATGTGGCGTACAGGGCCAGAGGTCGTCTAAGGTTTCGTTGCGCTGCGAACCCGAATGGTTTATATCAGCGTAACGGCCAAGTCCTAACACTGCAAGGCCATGTGACATATTTCGGGTCATGGCCACTCGGGATTTTCCGAAGGAGTATAATCGCAATTCTATCGAGTTTGGTTTTATTTTAATCAGAAAAATTTCACAAATACGTTGGTAAAAGTTCTGTAACGAAAGAATGAAAAATAAAAGTTTTTGTATTTGTGTTACCATTGCAATCGATATGTAAGCCTTTGAATTATGCCGAACGTTGCGACTCTACGCGTCTCTTTCTTTCCACATGCTATCCTTCTTTGCGTTCGAAACTTTCATCGCTTATTAAACAAGTAAATATAATCGCAATTCTATCATGTTTGGTCTTGTTTTAATGAAAAAAATTTCACGAATCCGTTGATTAAGGTTTCGTAACGAAATAACTAAAATTAATTAAGTTTCATCATTGCATTAGTGTTGCATCACCGATATGCGACCTCGGATCATGTTACATTGTAGCTCGACCGACTGCCCAAGGGGGAACCCCCTAGTAATGGGGATAAAATTTTCACATCATTCTCATATTCGGGAACGTATTTTACTTGTGCAACGAGCAACGAAAGTTTCGGGCGCAAAGGATAGCATGTTTAAAAGAATGAGAGACGCGAAGAGTCCTTCTTTTAAGCTTATAGTATATATGTATATACATATACATGTATGAGTGAATTCGTAGGACGTTGTCAACCGGACAATGTTCTACGAATTTACTCATATTTATTTAATGATTCATTTTAGAGGGCTTTTCGAAACGTAGTTCTGAAAATTTGTTTACTTCTAATAAAAGAAATATACGTAATTTGCTACAAAGTAATATGCAATTAAGAAAAAGTAAGTTCCGAATGTTTTAAAAAATAATTACACATTTTTCGTTAATGTTTATTGATGAAAGGTAAGGAAAACAGACTTGAGTTTTCAAATTTCTAAAAAAATTGTTTGATTTTGTTTTGTCATTTTTCTCAATTTTTCCGAAAACTGTTTTACGAAAAAAATTAATAGGACGTAAAAGACGCAGCCTGTCCAGATCTATAGATTCTGTGTAACATATTTTTCGATGCAGTCAATAATTTGGAAGATATTCGAGAAAAACCGATTTATGAGCATTTAATTAATTATTTTTATATTTAAGGACCCGGGTGCACGTTTTCCCGTTATCCGAAAGTGTTCAAGCTGTGTACAGATTTCTTTTTATCATTTGGAACAATCCTGTTGGGTGGCGTAAAATAATTCAAATGCCAATGGTAAGTGCCACCCTAATATGTACAGTGAGCCACGAAACTCTGAGGAGATTCTTGAGACGGTGAGACGGCAGACAGCAGTGAGATCAGATGTTACATTCTCGAACAAACATTTTGGTGTTGGTTTTTAAGGCTTAAAATACTAAAAGTAAAATTAATATCAAAGACAAAAAAAATCCTAGAAATTTTGTACGTAAGAAAGTATGAAAGCATATTTATCAATATTCAATAATTCCTACTTCTGATTTCATACGAAATACCTCATTTTGTAATTTAAAAATATTTCATAAACAAGCATTATTTCCTTACACTTTTTAATAATAATTGTTCTAAGAATCGATCTCTGGAAACATACATATGTTGAAAAACAGATTAACGTTTATTTGACATACTATATCGAATAATATAGAGTTCAAGAGAGACTCGCGAGGATAAATTAATATAATACATATAATATAATTGTAGAAACACCGATGCAAACAGCGATTAAAAAAAAAAAACATTATTTGTCATGCGATAAAAGAAATGATTATGGTTATTTGTATTCGACACGCGTCGAATAAAGTTTTATTCGATGAAAATTTATTCGGCGAATAAAGATAATTTTTTTATTCATCGTTAGCGGTGAATAAAGTTATCACTTTCATCTGTACCTTTATTCGACGTTTTATTCGACTTCGAATAATTTTCTGAGCCGCGTTCGAATGCTATAGCGAAGACCGAGCAGTCAAAGATTGGCACACGCGTTACAATGTATCGCCCAATAACCAGAGCAGGGATCGAATAAACTGTGAACTCTCATAAATCGAAGTTCTTTCTGGATATGTTGCTACCGTAAAAATTTGTTCGATGTCCTTTTTCAATTTCCAAAGAAACCTGAAATTTTCGAATTCTTATGTTTTCCTTTTTTGTAAATAAGATTTTCAACCGAAAAATCGGCAAAAATTCTTAAATATATATCAATATCAATATCAATAATCGCAATTCGTCAGATTTTTTCAATATTTTTGCATGCAATTAAATACGGGTGATTGACCGAAAACCATTAAAACGAGACTGCTCTAGGTAGGTCCTTTAAGGAGAAAATATTCCAAATTTAATTATAAAAAAATATTTTAAATAGGAAGTTAAATTTTGACAAATAGAATAAGATTAGATTAGATATAAAATAAGACATTCAGCGTTCAAGAGAGACTGTTCCGCGATCCCATGCCGAACGGAGAAAAGGAAGGAGTAAAGCTCGAGGGCCTCGGTCGCCGAGGAGTATAACACAATACGGGTCGGGTATATCGGTGTGAGACCACTACTAATCCACCAACAATACTTCTTTATTTTTCATTATTTTTTTATCGGATTTTCACAAATATACTTGTAACATTTTTCTGATGAAAATGATACGAAATATGATGTAATTCCGATGATATTTACTCGTGTAATGAACGGCGAAAGGTTCGGGTGCAAGGAAGGACAGCGTATGGGAAAGAAAGAGACGCGGAGAGTCCTACTTTTAAGCCTTCGCGTTCGACTGCTCGATTTTCGCCGCGTCGCACAATGGAATTAGCTGTTCACAACTATTGTACTCGTTGAATTCAGCCCGACGTCAGCAATAACATTATTAAGTAAAAAATATATAGTGACCATTAGAAAATCAAGGAGACCTTACAATGTTATCGAATAAAAAAAATTGTTTTATGTAAGGCATGCAGATGTCTTAGAACTCAGATCGTACGTGTCCAAAACTACCGTAAAAGTGCGTATCAATACAAATAATTTCGCTCGGAGTTCGTCGATGCTTTCGCAAGCAATGTCAAAGTATTCTGCCCTCCCGAGTCCTTCGGCTTCCACCTTGTTTCGAGCTTCGCCTTCCGGGGTCTGGTGCGTCAACGTGACGCCTAGGCTGGTCGTAATTCTGGGGCGGGGCGTTTTACATTTAATTTTTTATATTGAAATTTATAGAAGAGTGACTACCGAGTAATTTTTATCAGAAACATTTTTTGTCAGAGCACTGGAAATGCTTGAAAAATTACAATAACGTGTGAATAATGAATGATATTTAATGTATTCTTGCAACAACAGGTGATATTTGAAATCTGTCTTCACATCTGTAATTCTTACACGAAGCCACACAACTTTACCATGTACAGTATTTCATCGATAATGGTCCACAACACGGATCTGCGCAGGGACGTTTGTAGTATAATAATTTGAATTTTTCTTTCGATAGCACATTGTTAAAATAATTGTTTAAATAAATAAATTTTATAATTTGTTTCTATATTCATTATTTGAATTGTTATTTCAATTATTTATTGTTAAAATAATTGATTAAATAAATAAATTTTTACAATTTGTTTCTATGTTCATTATTTGAATTATTTCGATAATTTATTGTTCAAATAATTGTTTAGACAATGTACACGTATTTACATATTTAATATAGGAACACGTTTCTATAGAGTATAAAAATTTATAATCTACAGTTTTTATAATCTATAGAAATGTGTTTCTATATTCATTATGTAAATACTTGTACATTCTTTAGATAATTATTTTAACAATGAATTATTGAAATAATTCAAATAATGAACATAGAAACAAATTGTAAAAATTTATTTATTTAATCAATTATTTTAACAATGTGCTATCGAAAAGATAATTCAAATTATAAATATATTATCTAAACAATAAATTATTGAAATAATTCAGATGGCGAATATAGAAACAAATTATGAAAATTTATTTCTTTTATCCGTTAACTGGAAACGAATCAAAGGTTCGAAGGTTCGACGGTCCGACGGTCCGAAACTTCGATTTTCATCACCTTCGAAGTTCCCTTCGTTCCTTCGAATCCTTCGAAGCTTCGAAGAGTCGAAGCTTCGGAAAAGTAACAGTCCTAGTATATACGCGAGGAATATCGTTGTCTGAGGTTTGCCGAACGTAGAGAAGGATAGCCGAGCTCGAGAGGCCTCGGTCACCGAGAAATGTAAACATACCTAATTCGAATTTCCAACTTCTTTATTTTTCACTATTTTTTTATGGAACTTCGATGACCATATTTGTGGCATTTTTCTAATAAAAATCATACTAAATGTGATATAATTCCGATGATATTTACTTGTGTAATAGACAATTAAAGTTTCGGGCGCGAGGAAGGATAGCGTATGGAAAAGAAAAAGACGTGGAGAGTCGCAGTCGGCGGCACAGTTCAAAGGCTCGCACGTCCTCACAATGTATTACCAAGGAATAGCTTTTTTATTATTACTTATTTTTTTGTGAGACTTTTGCTAATAGATTTGTGGCATTGTTCTGATTAAAATGATACCAAACACGATATAATTCGGATCATATACAGGGGTATGGTCATTATGTACAGGTCAGGTACATAACATCGGTGAGGCAACGGTAATGCAATGATGACACTTTTTCATTTTTAGTTAATCTTTTAGGAGACTTTTACCATCATATATGTAATATTTCTCTGATCAAAATAATTGCATTTAATAATTGCAGACAGTGCTGTCGAGCATTAGAAGTGGTATTATCGGAAAAATAAGTAATAAAAATTACGTTTCTGCTTTCTACTAAAGGATCTCGATAAGAACGATTGAATTTGATCGTTTCTTGTAGATTGTATTTATTCTTCCTTTTTATTCTATAATTATTACAGAATATTTTTTCTTTCAGAAGAATTATTTTATAAATATCCCATTAATTAAATTAAGTGTAAATTCTGATATTTTATAAATTCCTACATCTACAGGCTATCGATTATAAAACAGTGATTCCAATGCTGAACAATAAGGAAAATAAGTAGGCGATAAGAATTTAATGAAATTATACAATAATATGTAATTATTTTCCAAGAAATCACAGAATAGATAATGACATTCTTCATTTATTTATTACCTAAGGTATTACATCCATTTACCTCTACGCCACTCATGCAGTCGTGCGCAGTTGACGAGCAAATGTTCTATGTTAGCGCGGAACTTTTAGCACCGTGGAACTTCATAAGTCTACTTTATCCATTCCACGAAACCACCGGCGATGCCATCGGACCCGTTACCGACCGGTTTGAGAGCCCATCAGAGCCCACTTTTCGGCGCAACCGAATACACGGGGGCTGGATGTCTTTAACAGTATCTCGTCGGTGCTACCGCTATCAGTACTTGCTCTATCGCGTTGTTTGCTAAAAATTCTTTAAACAAATTTGAGGTAAATGACGTACCTCGGTCACTAATTAACCGTCTTGGTTTACTATACGCTCTAAAATATTCCGCTAAGTTTTTCACTACTTCTTCCGATTTCGTTGTTTTACAAGGATACAATCTTATAAATTTAGTAAAACCATCTACTACCAACAAAATAAATTTATAACCATTGCTGCACTTTTCTAGAGGGCCGTAATGATCCACATGTATTGTTTGAAATGGTAAGTCACCTTTGTCTAAACTATGCAAAAATCCCTCCTGTTTACCGCTGTTTGGAGAAAATTCAATACATTTCAGACAGTTACGGATATACTCTCTAATTTTTTTACGCTTTTGTGGGAACCAATATACCTGACTAATGTAGTCGAACGCTTGATCAAAACCTAAATGTCCTAAATTGTCATGACTAGTTTTAATAAAGTTGTTTTCCAAGCAAGCAGGTACATCAAATAATAATCTGTCGTTATTAACTTTCCTATACACTAAACTGTCCCGTAACTCATAATATTTTTCCTCAGTTTCCTCTAATCTATTCTTAATTTCCTGAATCGTGCGGTCTTGGTGTTGTTTAATCGCTAAAATTTCTTCCAACGAATTAGCTTCTAGTATTAAGATTGAGTTGTACCGACTCAGTGCATCTACGTGTAACATTTTACTCCCGCTACGATGTTCGATTGAATAATCGTAATTTTGTAGAAACATTGCCCACCGCGATATTCGTGGGTTGACGTTCTGCTTGTTAAGTGTTAACCTAAAGCTGTCACAGTCTGTAATTATTTTAAATTTAATGCCTGACAAATAAATATGAAATCTTTTAATCGCGTACACTGCCACTAAACATTCAAGTTCAAAACTATGATACTTTCCTTCTTGCGCAGTCGTTCTTTTAATAAAATAAAAAACTAGACGAAAAACTTTATTTGGTTGTTTTTGTAACAAAATTGCTCCAAATCCACTACTACTAGCGTCGCAGCGGAGCTCAGTCTCTAATTTCGGAGAGTAAATTGCTATAACCGGACTATTTGTTAGATGTTGCTTCAACATCTCAAACGCCTGGTTTTGTTCTGCTCCAAAGTGAAAAATAGCATTTTTTCGAAGGGTTTTGCAATGAGCGAGAAGTTTTTTTATAAATCTGCAGAAATAGCTAGCAAGGCCCACAAATCGCTGCACCTCTTTGATATTTCTTGGGGCTGGATAAGTAACTACAGATTCAATGTTTTCCCTCGCTGGTGCAATACCATTATCACATATCAAGTATCCCAAATAAGTTATTTGGCTATATAAAAATGAGCATTTATCTAGCCTAAATCGTAAATTAAACTTTCTCGCTAAACGAAATATTTCTCGTAAAATATCCAAATGTTCATCAACCGTTTCCGTTGCAATTAAAAAATCGTCTAAATAGAGCAATAGTTTGTTCTTTCTAAGTAAATCACTAAAGATTTCATCTAAAAATCTTTGAAAAATACGTGGTGCATTGGTTAGTCCAAAAGGCATTTTCAGATATTCATATTGACCTAAGGGTGTAATAAACGAAGTATATTTAATCGACGTTTCAGCGACTTTCACGCGATGAAATCCGTTTTTAAGATCTAATTTCGTATAATATTTTTTGTCTCTAAGTTGATCTAAAGAATCATCTATCAATGGTACCGGAAAGTTGTCTCTGATTGTATTTTTGTTTAATTCGCGGTAATCAACGCATAAGCGAATTTCTCCATTCTTTCTCCTGACCAAGACAATCGGGCTAGCAAAAGGTGAATTGCTGGATCTAATGGTACCCTCTCTTAATAAATCGTCAAGGATTATACGTAATTTTTCCTTATCTGCAAAAGCTAGACGACGCGGGCGAAAACAAATCGGATGATCGGTTTTTAACAAAATTACTGCTTCGACAGTGTTTGGGGTCTGTTCACTTTCGTCGACCTGAACATCGTCACAAAAATAAATTTCTTTAAGTTTCCTCTCTATGGAAATATCCAATTCTGGATTAACATTTAATTTATGGCTCACAGAAATCGGGTTTTCAACATAATCAATTTTTAAAATTTGTTGTACAAAATTTCCCGTCTCCGAGACTTTCAACTCACTTTTCTTAACTTCCGCTGAATTTCCCAATTTAATTTCAATTGCTGGTGACCGAATAAAATCTCTACCTAAAAGTGCAAAATGTGACATCGTCGTATAAGGAACAACAAAAAATGTAATAGGAACGCTCAAACCGTTTATACAAATTTCTGTTCCAAAAGCGCCAACAACATTGACTGGTGAATAATTAACACCGCAAAATGTACTATTCTCCGGTTGTTCAAAATAAAAATTAGACGGTAATGAGTCTCTTCGGATTAAGCTGACAGGCGAACCTGAATCTATAATCGCAATGGTAGAAACGTTGGTTCTCACTCCGCGGCTGTCGTGGACTGTGCAGGTAATTGGTACGCTGAACGGGGCTTCCAAACTATGGGGTTGTACCAGATGCGTCGTCGTTCCCGGACCTGAAGTCGAGGCCGTCTTCAAGGCAGGGGCTGCAGGGGCTTGTTGCTGGCGTCGGAACTGCGCTGAAGATGTCTGCTCCGGGCAATCCTTCGCCCGGTGTGATTTTTCCCCGCACCTGAAACAAGAACCACATTCCCGCCTGGGTTTCGTGCAATCTTTCTTCCAATGGCCCGTTTCATTGCAATTGAAACACCGCCCGAGCTTTTCTTGCGCGGAGTCCTTAGAGATGCGGTCGCGACTGCTAATGTCCCTCGTCGACACCAACCTCCCTGGTACCGGCCGTTTCGAATCATTGGACTCCCGATCGCTTCTTAACGACAACTTCTGAAACGTATCCAAAAGGTCATCTGCCGTCTCCAAACGCTGCATACGTGCCTGATCTCTAAGGTGTGGTTCTGGAACACCGTCGATCACCAGATCCACCAACTCTTCCGGATCCACCAAAATTTTGTTCGCCAACGTGATTTTATCATGAAAGTAGTCTGGAAACGACTCATTCCTTTGCCACGTACGACTTTCAAACTCTCTTCTCAGAGCCAATTTATCTACCCGATAGTCAAACATTTTCCGTATCTCTTCCAGCAGGAGTGACGCGGACAATTCTAAAAGACTAGGTTTTGAGTGAAACCATTTCAAAGCCTTACCTCGTAGGCGCAACGTAATTATGGTGACCGTAGCGCAATCGTCCAAGCTATACAACGTCCTCAGTCGCTCTACTTGCTGTCTCCATATTTTAAATGTATTTTCCTCACCCGAAAATTCAGAGAGCAAATCGGCGATTGTTCGGATGCTAGCAGTGGGCCTGGCGGTAACACTACTCCCCGTAGAGCGCGACGCGACGGCGTCATAAATTCTCTCTCTCGTCTCAACAAGTCCAATTCTCGTTATAAAAGATCGCGTTCTTGGCGAAGAATTTCCATCTCTCTTTCCGCGAGAGACGTCCCCGTCCTTATTTCCTGGTTGAACTGTAACTCTGCTATTCCTGTTACGCGTTGCTCTTGAATGGTGTCTTCAATGTTCGGTTCAGAACTGATTAAGCGGGCAATTAATTCCGCTTTTGAGACTGAGACAATCATGTCCCCGGACCTGAGCAATTCTTTGAGCTCAACGATGGTTAAGTTGGCCAAATTTCTTTTACTTTCTGCCATCGTCACCAATATTCAAACGCACACAAAATATTTAACCGAAAGTCACACCACGGATACGATACTAAAGATATCTACTAAAGTTTCTTCTAATATTTTCCCTAACTTCCCGAAACTCGATAGCCGTGAACAAAAAATACTAAATTTCACGCACTACCACAAAATCTTTCGTATCCCACTTCTGAAATTTATAGGAGCTTTATTTAATAAAAGTATTTCATATGACGGTTTGTTACAATCTGAATCTCGCTGACGAATTAATATTTACTAAAAGAACATCGGGTTGTTAATAGCAAATCGATCGTCGGCTCAGTATGCCAGTCCCAGCTGATTGCCGACGATCGATCGTTACCAACACCAATGTACTAACTTCTGACACCTACACAATAGATTTGGAAAACAGCTGAACTCTGATGTCACACTTTCTGAGCAAATAATAAGTAGGATCTCGAGTCAAGGGAAAGTAATAAATACGTTAGCAATACAAGTTCAAGAAAGTAATATGGGTCGCAAAAAGACTCCTTTTCATACAGTATCCTCGACAGCTATTCTTGATTTTCCGGAAATGATGGAAGTAGATCTAAAAATTCATTTCACGGGATCTTACCAATTTACACAAGCAATTTCATAGCTGGCGGAAATCATGGACGAAGACAATGTAGCGGAGTCCGAGCGTGGGAAAGAAAGGATCGTCGGACGCGGAGATCCTCTCTTTCCTGAAGTGCTCGCTGTAGGAGGCCGGACCTGAAGACTGTGCAATAAAGTTGACGATTGCCAGAACCCTGGCCCGGTTCTCATGGAGTCCCCGATTGCGTGTTTTCCTCGAGGGTAATTTTAGGAGAAACTTTCCCATGCCCTTGCGGAATTTTCCCAAACGACGATTCTGGGGGTCCTCCGACGACGACGAAAACCCCCGGCCAGAACGCCAGAAAGACACGAGCGCGAGTACAGTGAGCATCGGCTACGAGTACGTTACGGACTATTTGGTTGTTATCCAAGCCGTTGTACATTGTTTATTATCGTTGTGTTTGTTTTCGCGGTTATTGTTATTCGTTATTTGTTTATTGTTTATTTGTTACGCGTCTTATTGGGTGAATAAATCATTCGTTACTTTCCCCATACAAACATTTCATTAAAACTTTATCGAACCACTTCCTAAAACAATAACATAAATCTTCATTACCTAGTGGAAGAAAATAATATCATTAAATTCAAAGTCAAATCGCGACACATTAACCGAAAAACGTGCAAATGTTACATTCATTATACACCCAATTCAATCGGATACTTCGGAATAAAACGTTATTGTTGCGAATGTGCCAACGGTAACCGTACTATTGGGTGTTGTTCGCACGTAGCAGCTATTATTTATTACTTATCCTACGCTCGATACCTCCATACTATTGTACGGACAGCTGAAATACTTAGCACCATTTTTAATAAATATGAAGTTACACCCATCATAAATGAGAACAGTGATGAAGATTAAAAACCACCACGTATCATTTTCGGCTTAATCCATCAACGAATACAACGATAAGTATTTTATACTAGCGATCATATATATCTACATTTAGAGTACAAAATGTAAATAATTCTGTAATTCCTAGGATACGTGAAAGCGTGAGCTACAGGCTAAGAATGATATTCACGGACTGGGCTGGCCATCATTCTTGCAGTAATCCGCCCACATTTATTAAAGATAAGTATATTTCTATAGAACTCCGTAAATATATTTAGAAAACAGAAGCAGAAGCCGTGGACCAATAATGACAACTCAGAAGACCAACTGCAACTTCTTTCTATTCTACCTGTATTTACAAACGAAAAGCTTAGAATCTAGAGTAATGAATTTTAATGTTAAGAATGTTAAACAGGACCGTAATGATGCACATATTCAATTAGACAATCGAGAAAATAATAGATACTCTAAAACTATTTTTGTTTGTATTTTACTTAAAATCGTTACTTACTTAAATATTTGCAAAACATTAAAAAAATATTTTTAAAGTCATGTGAATAGAACGTATAAAATAATATTGAAAAAATAAAGTATGACGTATGGAAAAAAAACTTTGCCACCGGCAGGATTCGAACCCCAGAGTTTCCGCTCCGTAGTCGGACGCCTTAACCACTTCTTTTTTCTCTTTTTTTATAACATGTTTATTGCAGGATAAAATTGTACAGTCTTATAAATGGTAGCAACAAACATTCAAAAAATACCACTCAGTATCGCAAGTTTATCTAATTGTTCGCTCGCGTGCGAATCTCTTAGATATACAGTCTGTGGGAGGTGGTTGGTGTAATACTGGCTTATAACGACTAATTATTTTATTAAGTAAGTAAAGCTTAAAGGTTATGAGGGGTTCGAGTGGGGAAAAAAAGAAATATGATTTTTATTTAAAAAACCCCCGTGTCAGTCTTTGGTTGTGTTTATCTTAAAACTAACTTAGGATTACTTAAAGCTAGACTTATAAAGGGGATAACAATAGTAAGTATAAAATGGGAAGGAGAAGAAGAAAGAAGGAGGAAAGAAAAAAGAAGAACGTATTTATAATATTTATATATGTACATTGAAGGGGGGCCTGTAGACGCTTAGGCCATGGTAACTTAGTGATTAACTATAGTTAAAAGCTAGGCTCGGGTCTGGCGTAGATTTCTGGTTTTCCGGTCACGGAGCTCGCTTAAGTGGGCGTCGTCTGGTTTGAGCCACCAGTATTTTTTAGTATCCAGACTATGATAGTCGTTATAGTCTGATGGAGGGATGGATCTGGAGTAGGCAAAGTTATCTCTATTTGTTTCAAAATCAAGGTGGTGGTACGCGATGCGTTTGTTGGCTTTGTTTCTTTTCCAGTGGTAGATTAGGTTTACGTTCTCGGCGTTCTGGATTAAGCCTGTTTTATCACAATGTAGGAAGGCCTGGGGGGTGGTGTAACCGTTGGTGATTTGTTGTTGGGAGATGGCTGGATTTTGCCGAGATATTGCTTGTATTATGTTGTTGTTAATGGAGGGGAGTTTGCTAAAATAATTTCGGACTGTTTTTATAATGTATGAGTCGATTCTAGTGATATCTGCAGTGTTATATAGAGTTTTGTTGCTCACATAGTGTTTCCAGTTTGAATTTTGTGTGCGGTAAAGTTTGAGGCAAGCTCTTAGGCATTTTCGTTCTAAACATCGGATTTCTTCCATGGTTGTGTGGTTGCAGTTCCACCAAATGGGGGCTGCGTATGTTAGGATTGGTCGAACTAGGAGCATACACAGAATTACTTTTGTTCGGTGGGTTAGGTGCTTGTTGTAGAAGATTCGGCTATTTGCAAAAAATGCTTGATGGGCTTTGGTAGTTTGGATTTCTAAGTGTTTGTTTCCACGTAGGAGGTGATCGATGTTGATTCCAAGGTATTTGACTATTTTTCGATGAGGGATGGGTTTTTTGATGGTGGTGCCGGGGACTGTGGTGTGAATGCAAAAATCTTTGTAGCCTATTCTAGTCCTAGAGGAAAGCTGGGCGAGGGGTTTTCTGAAAAGGATGGTTTCGCATTTGTTTGGGTTCAGTTGAAGGTTCCAGGCCATGTAATATTTGTTGACTTTTTCGGTAAGGGTTTCAAGGTTATCTCATACTGTCTTGACTTTATTGCCTGATGTGTATATAATGAGATCGTCGGCAAAAGCAAGCGCGTAAAAGGACCGTCATTGTCGAAGTTAAAAAGCTTGGTGAGGTCGCTTAGGAAAAGATTGAATAGAATCGGGGAGTTGACGGTATCCTGTTGGAGGCCTTCAAGGATTAGAAATTTTTGGGAGGAAAGGAGTTTGCCGTCCCAAATTGTGAGGGACTTGCCTTTAATCATATCTCAGGTGGTGTAGTGCAGCCAGGTAGGGCACTTTTTTTCGTGTACTTTGAATAATAATCCATTGTGCCAAACGGAATCAAAAGGCCTTTTCGGGATTGAGGAGGGCTGATCCTACGTAGTGGCTCTTGGCAATGGTGGTGTTTAGATCAGAGAGAAGTTTGTGAATGGCGTGTGTGGTGGAGTGTCGGTGTTTAAAACTGAACTGGCTGTCTGGGATTATACTATTTTTGGTGTTGAAGGTGTTTATATTGAGGTTTATGACGGATTCGAAAACTTTACTTAGGCTATGTGTAAAGCTGATTGGACAGTAGCTGGAGGGGTCGTGTGGATTTTTATTCTTTTTAAGGATTGGTAAGACTTTTGCCTGTTTCCAACATTTTGGAAAGTAGAAATGGGTATGTTCTGGGTATGTGTTTTAACACTATAGGGGGAGTGTTGTCGAGGCCGCTGGACGTCTTATTCGGGAGGCGTTTAAGTATATATTCTACGGATCGATGGGAACAGGAAGGATCATTTTGATCTTGGATAGGTATGGGACAGGATGCCTTGTTGGAGTTGTTAAATATGGTGAATGTGTTACTGGCTGCTCGCGATGAGGTGAATTCGTTTTTGATGGACTCTGCAGTGTAGTCGACTATTCTTTTGAGTGGTGAATTGGAGTTAAGCTGTTTATGTGAGTTGACAGCCTCGTAACAAGCTCCTGGGACGTTGAGTTTGTCAGGTGAGGTGGAGAATATGTAGTGGTCGTTTGAGGTTCTGGCTTGGGGTATGTTGCAGCCGCTCCTCAGTAAATATGGAGTCTAGATCTTTTGGGATGTGTAATTCATCTATAGCGGTAGGATGTTTAGGACTGAACATGACATTGATTCGGGGGAAGAAGGAGTCGGAGTCACGGTAATCTATTTTTTTTTTTTGTTAAGTTGGTCCAGAATTGTTTAACTGATATTCTGAGTTCGTGTTGGAGTTTTCTGGAGGTGGTTTTTAGTATGGACTTGGTGGCTCTTGACAGGAGTTGATTGAGGGGTGGATCTTGTGTACGTAGGTTGTGTAGCAGGGAGACAAGGGAGCTTTTTAAGCTTTTTAAATTTTAGTTTTTTGTAGTCTGATTATTCTGCTATTTAGGTATTTGTGTAGGTTATTTTTCGTTTTAATTTTTGGAACGTCTTTGGATATGGTGTGGGAAATTGTGCTGCTGAGTGCTTCTAGGTGGGCGTCAATTTCAGGTATAGAGAGGTTACGGTTATTAGGAATTTCGTGATGGTTAGCTTTAGCAAGCTTCTTGGTAAGCAGGGCCAGTTGGTGCTTTTGTAGTTGAACCTGTGGGATTCGGGGCCCAAAGGGGGAGTTGGAATCGGAAATTTTGAAGGTAAGTGAAAGAGCGGAGTGATCGCTGTCGTATGGGAGTGTTGTGGCTTTGCCATTGGTGGAGTTGTCCAAAGGTAGTCTGGCATCGACAAGGCAGATGTCCATGAATGACAGGGCCGGTTTGAAAGTTGGGAGAGAAGGAGTGATAATCTTGGTTTTGAATTTGATCCCTTGGTTGGATTCCCATTGGCGTAGTTGTCTACCACGTTGGTTGTTGGAATGGTCTCCCCAGGCCTTTCTTCTGGCATTCAGATCGCCCGCCGCAATAAATAGGTTGTTTTCAGAGTGGAGTTTTAAAGATTCACAGAAGGTGTCCAATTCAGTGATAAAAAGCCTTCTATTGTCAGATCGTGCGTATAGGCTAATTAGAAATAGGTTCTTGTTGTTGCTGGTTTTAATTTTGATGGCTGTGTACTCAAGAATTTGGTTTGAGGGTGAAGAGTCAATTATTTCAATAGGAATATTTCGTTTAATTAATAAAGCTGTACCACCACCTTGTTTCGAGTTGCGTCTATCAGAACGGATTGTTTCGTAATCTTTAAATGATTACTTATGAATTGGTGTGAGCTTAGTTTCCGAGAGGAAGATGGCTTCGTGGTTGTATTTGTTCAAAAAGTGAAGGAGTTCCAGTCTTCTGTGGTTCGAGATGATTGAGTTTACATTGATAGATGCAATTCTAATCTGGCTAGTGGGGGGATTTGGGGAGGTGAATTTTAATTCGAGAAAAAGGAGTTTAGGATGTACTCGATTTTTTGGGAGTTGGCGGATATTTGGGCCGCTAGCGTTTGTAGTTGGTTGTTTAAGAGGTTGATTATGTCATCTTTGAGTTCTTGAATCCAGGTTGGGGGTGGTGCGTCTGGTTGAGGCTGCGTGTAGTGGTCCGGATCTTGTCCAGCGAAGACAGGTCTTCTGGGCTGCGGGGCGGTGAAAGTAGTTGGAGGGGGATGGTGTTCTGCCGTTGAAGGACTTGAAGATCTGGTCGCTTGGGCGTAGGTCGTGTTCGGTCTCAACGTAGCAGTCAAAGAGTTCAATTTGCTTGCTGATCGTTGTCGGCTGGCGGCGTTTAGCTCCTTGTTTTTCTGGAGTGAAAACATGATTAAGGGTATCCTTTGTATGAGGCGGGGTGACCCTCCTGGTTGCAGTTAGCGCATTTAAGTACATGCCTTCCTTCGTTTTGCGGGATTTGACAGTTCCCCGACTCATGAGATTGAGCGCATTTAACGCATCTGAATTGCAGGAAACAGTTTTTGCTGGAGTGTCCAAGTCTCTGGCATTTTTTACATTGGAAGATGGGGGCTTCCTGAGCTGTTCCCATCTGATTGAAAATAGAATTTTGACAGTTTCAATATTTGTAGGTTAGGTATTTGCAGATTCCGTATTTCCTCGAAAATGTACTCTTCGGAGAAGTCCCCCTTAATTCCTTTTACGATGAGTGATCGCGGTCTTAGAGATTTTGGGGTATATGTATTAGGAGGTTGAATAAGTTCTCGCTGTTTTTTTTATGAAATGAATGCTTTATTTTAAAAAATTGGTAAAAAATATGTTCTTGAAAGTATTGTCACTCGCTAGCCATTACTTTTCCCCATCTTTCTGGCAGCATAGTAATTCCATGTCGGAAAAACGACACGTCTTTTGAGGCAATCCAAGAGTGGACCCATTTTTTGATATCTTCATAAAATTGGAAGCGCTGCTCAGCCAGGCCATGTGTCATCGATCGGAACAAATGGTAATCTGATCGGGAAATGTTTGGTGAATACAGCGGGTGGGGTTGTACTTCCCATTTAAGTGTTTTCAAAAACGTTTTCACCGGTTTTGCAACATGTGACCGCGCGTTGTCATGCTGAAAAATCGCTTCAACTCGTACAGCACCCAACATCCTTCCTGTGAATCATTCCTAATGCTTTCAAACGTTTCGAATCTGTTGTGTGATCAACTCCTAATGATTCTGCAAGTTCAGCTAGTACCTGACACGAGTCTTCATCAAGTAATGCCTCAAATTCTTCGTCTTCAAGTTTTTGTTGTGCGCCAGGGCGTTCTTTATCTTCAAGATTAAAATCATTATTTTTGAAGCGTCTAAACCAATCTCTGCATATTGTTTCCGACAGAACATGGTCGCCGTAGGTGTCAACAAGAATTCTGTGTGCTTCAGCTGCAGATTTTTTTTTAATAAAATAGTGTAGTAAAATTCCCCGCAATTACTCTTTCTTTGGCATGAAATTCGACATTTAGCACAATGAAAGAAAAATTGTTTATACTTCAGTGGAATGACATACACTGAATTTTAACCTTGCATATATGTAGTACTTCATTATAGATACGTTACTATCTGAAACTAAATTCACGCAGTTCTGGTATTACCACCTTTCGGAAAACAGCGAGAACTTATTCAACCTCCTAATATAATGAGGGATGTTCTCTTTGTTTAGGTGCTCGGTTGTTATGTGGTGGTGTTCCAGGAGATTCAGATCGATAGTGTGGTTTTAAGGGTCCGTTTCTTTGACTGTGAAGCCATTGTGTGGGACATTTAAAGATTTTAAAATGCTAATCAGCTTGCCGAGGTTTGTGTTGGTGGTGTAGATGGGAGGCGGTCTTGATGGTTTGTGGGATCTTGCGTTAGCAATTTTTGAATCGGTGGGGGTGCAGTCGTCCTGTTCCGAGATTTCCTCATTGGTCAGCGGCTGGAACTGGTTGTTATTCGTGAGGTTGGGGTTGATGGGTGAAGTAGCGGCTGAGTTGTCAGCCTTGGCGTATTTCCTAGGGAATTCCCAACCGCTTGTCGGTAAGAAAGGGACTTCTGTTTAGTGCCCCCAGGGGCTGAAAAAAATGTGGCATGTTTTCGATCTTCAGGCGCATTTTTGAGAATTTTTTCAGATTTTTTTGTTTTAAACTGTGCCCGTGAAAAATGAAAAACGCTCAAAACGTCGGAAAAATGCAGATTTCTCGAAAATATGAAAACATGCTGTTACGTCCTGCGCTGGCGGGCAGGAGCAGTGAGCGAGCAGTACTCACTGTCGTTGCTGTCACCAATTATTCCGAGCTCTGTGGTGCTCGAATTTTGTGTCCGAGGGAAGGGGGATTGGAAGATAGCGTTGTAGTTGGCGTTTTTGGACGTCACCAATACCTTGTGGAAGGGGCGGGTTTCTGTAACCGACCGCGATGCGGGGTGCGCCACGCTACTCCCTTGCCAGAGAGAGAGAGAGAGACAGAGAGTGATGTAGATCGAGAAAAAGGGGGGGGAGGAGTAGGAAACCCGGCCAGCCGGAGCAAGTCCGCTTCGGTCGAGGTTAGGAGGGATCACGCTGGGCTAGAACCAGTCCGCCTCGTTCGTGATTGGTTATCCCGCAATCGGCTGAAACAAGTCCGCCTCGATTGGGGCCGGAGATTAGTGGAAGGTGAGGGCATTCTCCTTCTCTCGCACGGACTCGGGAGCACCGCGACACACGACCACACGAACGGTGAACCGATTCACCCGTAGACCCGCACTCGGTAGGTGGATTGAAAGAAGGGGAGTTGGAAGGGATAGGGGAATCCTCTCAGTCGGTGTTTGTCAACTAGTGGTTCAGTTTAGGCACACCCTTTGTCATCATTGAGAATAAAGGAACCTTGTGAGTAGGATGACGAGTAGGGTGTGTAGGTGTAGGTGTAGGTGTAGGTCGCGAACTGAGCCGTCGCCACGGTTGAGAAGGCCAATCTTCGATGATGTCTTCAGGATCGGAGTTCCAGCACCGGTAAAGCCGTGAGTTCCTCGACGAATTTCGTGAAGACAAGTTCCCTTGAAGAACGGGTTCCCTCGTAGAATTCAGTGGGCTGATCCGTTCCGGAGACTAAGTTCCTTGTTGAATTCTTTGAATTAATTCGTTCTGGAGACTAAGTTCCTCGTGGAATTATTTGAATTAATTCGCTCCGGAGACTAAGTTCCTCGTGGAATTATTTGAATTAATTTGCTCTGGAGACTAAGTTCCTTGTGGAATTATTTGAATTAATTTATTCCGGTGACTAAGTTCCTTATCGAATTCTTTGAATTAATTCGTTCTGGAAACTAAGTTCCTTATTGAAATCTTTGGATTAATTCGTTCTGGAAACTAAGTACCTTATCGAATTCTTTGAATTAATTTGTTCTGGAGACGTCCTTCTTGCTCGGATCGTTGAACTCGACTGAATGAATGTAGGATCTGAATTCGATCGTATCGATCCTCGGAGTGGTGGGGGAAGCTGTGTAGTTCTGCTGCTCCTGGAGAGATCCTTACTTCTCCGATCGTTGAACTCGATTGAATGAATGTAGGATCTGAATTCGATCGTATCAATCCTCGGAGTGGTGGGGGAAGCTGCGTAGTTCTGCTGCTCCTGGAGAGATCCTTACTGCTCCGATCGTTGAACTCGACTGAATGAATGTAGGATCTGAATTCGATCGTATCGATCCTCGGAGTGGTGGGAGAAGCTGCGTAGTTCTGCTACTCCTGGAGAGATCCTTACTGCTCCGATCGTTGAACTCGACTGAATGAATGTAGGATCTGAATTCGAGTCGAGCGGTGCGTGCGAAATGAGGGGAAAGGGCACAGAGCCCCCTCGAGGGGAGAGGTTTGGTGACGGACGTCACACATGCTATTTTGCTGTTTAGTTCCTCGACATAGTACCATAACCGCCAGTGTTGTAAATTTTTTTTAGATTTTTTCTTGTGAGCGATCATTGTTAAAAACAATGAAAACCAAATTGCTTCGACGTTTTTGCTGTGAGGAGGAAAGTTACACTTGTTGGTTTTACCGCAGGTGAATATTGAGCAATTTTTAACGTTATTACATCTAAACAAGCAATTATTTTACGTAGGAAATGTGATTTAAGAGAATGAAAAAATTGTCTAGTGGGTGACATGTACCAAAATGTTCGTAACGTTTTGAACATCACCGGTTGGCAGATTGGTTAAGGCGTCCGACTACGGAGAAGATACACTAGGGTTGGAATCCTGTCGGTGGCAACGTTTTTTTCCATACGTCGTACTTTATTTTTTCAATATTATTTTACACGATTGATTCATATGACTTTAAAAAATATTTTTTTAATGTTTTACAAATATTTAAGTACATTACGCTTTTAAGTAAAATGCATACAAAAATAGTTTTGGAGTGTCTATTATTTTCTTGATTCTCTAACTGGATATATAAAGAACTGTGGCGGTGTTTAAAAGTGGTACTTAGATATTTAAAGGGTACTAGTGATATTAAATTAACATATGTCAAAGGTGACTTCAATGATCTTTTGATTGATTATGTTGACTCCGATTGGGGAGGAAATGACAGTAACGGTAGAAAAAGTACATCAGGTTTGTTACGAGCCTGGGCCGAGCGGTAGCGCGCGTGGCCGGCAAGCGGTTTTATGGTTTAAAGAGGAATATGGTTTTAATTGTTAGTAAGGTGCACGGACGAACCTGATGCGAAATCAGGGAGCCGTTAGGATGTTTGAGAGACTTCGTGGACGAACCCGATGCGAAATCGGGGAGCCACTAGGAGGTACACGCGCAGACGAACCCGATGCGAAATCGGGGAGCTGCTGGGAGGTTGGAAGACGCGCAGACGAACCCGATGCGAAATCGGGGAGCTGCTAGGAGGTTGAATAAGAGCACAGACGAACTCGATGCGAAATCGGGGACCCGCATAGGTTGGATAACAGTTTGGGTTCCTGATACAAGATCAGGTAGCTCCTAGGATATGTTAGTAACGGCCTCGTAACTTTAATATTATAAATTAATTGATACAACCCGAACGGTAAGATTGTATCATGTGGGAACGGTCAACTAAGAATTACTGGATCTGAATGGTGGGTTAAAATCAATTGTTACTCAAAATTACCTTGAACTAAATTGTATATTACAGAAAACTGGCTCTGTTACAACTGTTAGTGTCGCGATAAGAATTGAGTGTGTAAGAAAATATTGTGTAGTTACCTAAGTACTACTGCCTGTTGGATGACGCACTGGCGATGCGGGGAACACAGAGAGGTTGAATAATTATGCCAAAATAGATTAATACCGTACTCGCGGAATCTATAAGGTTACTTGATTCGAAAGGGTGACTAGGCCCGATCTCACTAAATACAACCAACTCCAAAACGAGATTCAGCGTAACGACGTGTATAGCCCGTTTGTACTTTAAGCACTGCCCCCGAGGGTTAAAATTCGAGGGTTCATATACTGTAAAATCTAAGTGGGGATGCTCTCAATATTTCCATATTAGGGAATCTTATGGAACTGTCCCTGTACTGAATCATGCTTTGTACCGGCTGCATCCAGCTGGAGCATATTCATGGTTTCTATAAGCAAAGGGGTGGAATAGAGCGTTTTCTGTTCTCGGGAAAGAGATTATAAAACAATGATTGAAATAAAGCAGAGAGAATTCTCTGTAAGTAACGCAAAGAAACATGCTTCCACCTTTTTCGTTGTCCTAGCCGAAACTGACCGGCGTGGCTTCGCTTTCCCAGCCACGCGCCTCCTTTTATTTTAATTATTATTTTTTTATGTATAATTTATGTAGTATTAACTACATGGTTATTAGCGACATTATAGAGAACATTTTGTAAGACGACATCTTTTTTGGAAAGGACACGATAATACGGGCGGGAGCGTGTAAACAAGACTATGGTCTAAAGTCTAGAGTCCAATGGTTCCGACGGGTGCGGGAGTATTCAACTGAATGCTCGGAATCATCCCTTGTTCATCGAAGTCAAGAGTCCCAGGGCCAGGGGTTGGCGAGTAAGGGGAGGGGGGGTTGGTCGATACGCTGGTAGCCGCCACTCGTCTCGCGCTAAGGGTCTGTTCCTCGGGCAGCGGTACCGCTGCATGCGTTTCGTCTCTTCAGGCTACGCGACGTCTTACAGATTATATTATCTGATTAATCAGTTTGGTTTCCTTGATAAACTTAAGTAGATGCAGTATTTTTCCCTCTTTTATATGTTTTAATGAAAGAAGTAGTCGGTCTCTTGTTTTACACACAAACACACACACACACAAGCGCGCGCGCGCTCAACTCACTACTTCTTCTTTCAAATTGGGAACGTAATTTCTAAAAATTATTTTGGTAAAAGTAGAGTTAAAATATCGTTCGATATTTTTTAGTTAAACAAAATAAATCATTCTCAATCATGTTCTCTGTTTTAATTATTTCTTTTCTTTTATCTATTTAAACAATTCTTTTTGTATATTAAATTTCATATCATTACAATCAGTTATACATATATACTTGCGTTCTACTGCTATGGCATGGTTAAAAAATAAAAACATCTTTCTCTCTGCATGAATGTATCGTGTAATTGAATGGATTATAGTCCATGATAATACCTAAACGCGGTTGTTCAGAAGAAATGGTGGCAAGAAAACACGAGAGTGGGACCTCAGCTCTTCTGACCGCAGATTCAGACTCTCTTTGAACACGTGCTTATCCTCTACGGGTTCGCCGTTGATCACTGCCGCGCTTCTGTTGTTATCAATCATGGTAATATGATTGTCCTCTATCTGGTTGGTCTGTTTCGTAGTGTCCTTCGCGGACATTTCTACCAGCTCGGCCACGGTTAAGACTCTGATGTTGCGGGCCATCATGGATATATTGAAATCGCGCTCTAGGGTGTTCTTTACCTCCACGATCATTATGGAGTCCATTCCGAGATCCGCCAGGGTAGCGCTCTGGCTAACGTTCTTAAGATCCTCGATGGCTGAAAATGGATCGAGAAAATGGATCAATTGAATAAAACAAACTGTAAGAAAAACGGGAAACTATATGTATATATTATACAGGGTGTTAAAAAAATGTTTATATGGTATATAGGACACACTTAGGTCGAAAAGTCAACCGTTTTTGAGATATAAACATTTTTGTTTGCCAGCATCATAAATGACTCACTACTGAATTAAAAATACATATCTGCCATTTTTCCATTCGAGTAATACGCTGACATTTTCTGAATCTGTACACGCGAAATTTACTGTCGGCACTTGAATTCGAACATTCAGAACACGATTTATAAACACTGAAGTGAACATCGCATGTGATGGACGCAATTAAGTCAATCACGATACTAGCAAACAAAAGCGTTTATATGTATCTCAGAAACAGTTGATCTTTCGACCTGTGTTTATTAAGGCTTATTTACTCAGCACAGTCTGTCCTATATAACATATAAATATTGAATGATTTTTTCTAACACCCTGTATGTATACATGTGTCTCAAAAAAGTTGTAAATCCTTGAAAGCGGAGGTTCCTGAGGTTGTTTAAAGTAACCTTTCCCTTTGCAAAAATGGCCGTCTTCGCTTTACTTAAAAAGTTACTTTAAAAACGTCAGGAACCGCCTAATGGTTTTTAATGTATTAATTAGCGAATCGTTGCGTACTCAAAATATCCATCACTGCCTGGAGAAGAGTGCTTTCTTCGCTGGTGCTAGGTTGTTTCTCCGCTACCACCGTGCTAGTCACAATGGGACGGTTATCGCAGAGGAATTTGTCCAGCACTTCCAGACACGAGGATATCCTTTGATGCACGGTCCCGGTGTGATCAGGGTATTTGTTGTCTTCTTGGTTTATGGCACTTGTACCAACGTTTCCCACGCGTGACCATACGATCGCCATGCCTGGTAAGCCTTCTGCGGCCCTCCTCTCGCAGATTCTCTCCATCACCGCGTTTGCCATACCATAATTAGTCTGGCCAGGATTTCCTCTTCCACACGAGTCGGAGGAGAACACGACAAAGTGACGAAGCTTCGGGCACAGCGTCCTTGTAAGCAGGTCTAGCTGCCTGGCGATGCCTGGCTTGGGCTTCATGACTTCCTCGAAACTCTTTTCCGTCTGGGTAACGCACAGGGTGTCGCTCAACGCCACAGCCAGGTTGAAAACGCCGTCCACGGGCGCTTGTTTCTCCGCGGACTTCAAGATGAACTCGCAATCGTCACGCTTCGACGCATCTACGCCGGAAATGATGAGGACCTTGACACCGTATGATTTCCAGATGTTCGTCCTCATTCGCTGGTACCCAGTTTTAATACCATTGCGGGAGACAATCACCAGATTCATGGCACCCCGGATCACCAACCAGTCGATCACCTCCAGTCCAAAGCTACCCAGGCCACCAAAAATCACGTAACTCTTGTCCGGAGCAGCGTGGAAGCGCGGATAGCCTAGAACTGGCGTATTCAACGGCTCCTTCTCGTTGCCCACTTTGATCAGAATCTGAGGACAATTGCACGAGTGTTCGGGTGAAAATTATCTGTTCTCTTCTGCTAAGGGTAGTATACTCAAAGTGAACTTGACAGCTTGACGAATACGGAGTACAATGGATAATGGTTACCTTTCCTATATGTTTGCCAGCAGCCATGTACCTAAAGGCAGCCTCCACTTCGTGCTTCTCGAAGCACTTCCTAGTTAAAGGCTTAATACACTTGTCGAGTCGCGACTCGATGAAGTTGTGCATTTCTTTTTGAACATCCGGATCAATCTCACCGATCATAGTGTCCATCACGACTCTATGGAAGCTGACCTCCTTCACCAAGATCTCTAGTCCTAGCTGGTTATTTGCTTCTAAATCTAATTTACCGATCTCCAGGAATCGGCCACGATGTTTCAAGCACCGAACCGATGCCTGGAGCTTGTCCTCAGTCAGCGAGTTCAAGACGATGTCCACGCCTACACCATCGGTCTGTCTCATCACCATTTGCTCGAAACTAGTGTCTCTCGAGTTACCGATGTGATCGTCAGGGATGCTGGGAAACGTGTCCCTGATGAACTTCTTCTTTTCCGGTGTTCCGACGGTGGTGAAGACATCGCAGCTCTCGGAGAGGGCAACATTAATTGCAGCTTGACCGACAGCACCGCTGCCAGTGTGGATCAGAACTTTCTCACCCTTCTTGATTTTACCAAAGAAGTAAAACGCATAAAATACAGTGAGATATGCACAGGGAATGGTCGCTGCATCCTCCAAGGACCATTTTTCAGGTATGGTCCACACGTTCACAGTCAGCGGAACGATCAAATTTGTTATAGACCTGAAGGGACAGCTAATTAAAAACAAGAGTAAGGTTTAAAACAAGTTTCTTTTATTTTGAAACGACCACGTGCCTGCTTGGGGCGAGGCCCATCACTCTGCGTCCACTGGTGTCTATTCCACTGAACTCGATTCCGATTAGACACTCGTTTAGCTTTCTGTTCTGTGTGATGGCTTCAGGCATCAGTTTACCGGTGGCTAACATCATGTCCCTGAAGTTCAAGGCAGAGTAGATTACCTTGACGAGCTTCTCGTTGTTGGGATCCGGTTTGAGGTGGCCCTCGGTCCATTGAAGGGAACTCAGATCTCCTTTGACCTGTTAAACGAACATTATTAACGCACCACCTGTCTGTTATTGTTCAATACTTTTCAATTTTAATTTCTTTTCGACGGATGTCTCAAAGTTTAGCTCCTTAGCTTTCGATCATCATTTTTGCATACCGGTATGTTCACAAATCCATGTGGCAAAGGAACATTTTTCAGAGGTGGAAGAGGCAGATGCCTATAAGTGCCCCAAACCCTTCCTGGACGTAGAACGTTAATGCTGATGTCAATATCAAGTTGGTCGGAATAGAACGGATCATCCAACGAAAACTTGGGAGCATCCTCATCCTGTATGATCACTGCCTTCGTGATTTCGCCACAGAATTCGCGTCTGAGACACTTGACCATGCCCAGAGCCCCGTTCTCCAAATCTCCTTCAGCCACCAAGACTAATCTCGTGTCCCTTTTATTGCTCTTCTTCTCTGCCTGTGCCTGCAGCACTTCTTTCACCTTGTTTAGCCAGCTGAATTCATTATTGTTCACGTAAACGACTTCCGTGTTCCTGGGAGGTTTTTCCAGTCTCCTCAAAAGCAACAGGGTCTGACCTTTGTAGCTTTTCTCCAGCACAACGGCCAGTTCGTATCCTCGAAGGTGGAGATAAGTATCGCTGGTAACTATGGTCTCCCTGGTCAAAATAAAGCCGTTGTCGACGATAGCCTGCATAAGCTGCTCGAGGTACTGTTGCCTCTTTCTCGTTAAGATGTCGTAGGTGACAGCCATAAAAATTGATCTATCCTTTGGCAACTTATTCGGCTCTACCACGGTAACCTTCTCGAGATCGGGCAGGCTTCTGTACCTCTTGAAGTTTGTGGCCAGCACCATCTTTGGTTGAATTAACGGTTGATTGCCTAATACCTTGAGAATGATAGGCGCGAGCACTTCTTCGATGGACAAGTTGTCATCGGAATCGATTAGTTCCAGTATCATTGGGGTGGTCAGTATGCCGCTCTCTAAAGCCACTTGCGAAGATATTATAACCATCTCCTCGAGGCTGGTCTCCACCTTGTCTTGGTGTGCCACAAATTTGAACTCTTCAAGAATGGGGGCCGTCTTGATCCTGCACCGCTGAATAGCACTCATCTTTGTCCCGCGGATTTCCACGCCAGCGGAGACTACGGTGTCGTAGTTGGAGTACACGTAGACTGGAATATCTGCAATGTGATTGTCTTTGAACATCATAGATCTGATCTCTTCTGTTAAGATCTGTACAAAGCCTCTTAGCCAAATGAGACCAACCAAACGTTTTTTCAGAAAACGTACCGATACTCTCCCCGCCGATGTTTCTGACCTTGTCGGCATGGGCCTTGACGTCCACCACCATCTTTCTTATACCCGTAAAGATGAATAGAGTTCTGGTGTCTGCACCTAGCTGTTTGATCTGCATCATATTGGCCAGGAAAATGGCCCAGTTCTTCATCCAGTGGATGTGGCCTTTCGTCCCTCTGATAGAGGCGCTCTTCAGTCCTCTGAATGGCCCTGCGTAGTCGTGGCCACGCAATTTTAACTCCGTGTAGATCTCTGTGCTGTTCAAGGCTTCCTCGTCGTTGATTTCTGGCAAGAGCTCGGTTGGGATCATTTCTTGCGTGGGATTATTTGTCGCGCGAATCATTCCAGATACCACGGTCGTGGATCCTTCGGTTATCTCGAACTTCCCAGATCCTGGAAATACATACCGATTTAACCCTCAGAAAACAGACGCGACATCGTTTCTCATTTCGAAAAATATCATTAACGTTTACCTCTCTGGATCATGACCGTCAGTTGAACTTCACCCTCGTTAGGAAGGATAGTTGCGCGCTCGAATCTAACGTTTTCAAAGACGACAGACACCTCTTCGAACAGCTTTCCCTGCAGCAGGGACAATGTCTCCCATGCCATGATCAGGTATTGCGAGGCTGGGATCACAATCCTTCCGTCGAGTACATGGCCGACCATATACTCGTAGTTCTCGTTCTTCAAACAGATGTTAAAGATTCTCTCCGACGTGGCAGTCTTCTCAGACGACGAGTAGTCCGGCACGAACCAATCGTACGAATGATCCCATCTGGAAAAATCCACCTCTCGGTAAATTGCTCAAATATTTTTTCCAAATAGATAAAATGTGATCAAGGTACGATACAAGTTATAACATTTTTCCTATCATCGAAAACAAGCGTTCTTAGTCGCGAGATTGAACTAATAGTGTATCGGTGTGAACCTGATGTGAGGCGAGATCATTGGCGTTCTGCGGCTAACAGGGAACTGCACAGGCGGATAAATGTTGGCCAGCTGTATCTGTATGCCTGCATTGTACAGTTTTCCGAGAGCCTGCAGGAAGTATTCGGTATTGTTTTTGTGGCCCCGCATCGTTAGCGGAACGTTCGTTACGTTCGGACCCAGCGATCTCTTCAAGATAGCTTGGAGGAGCCCATGAGGAGCGATCTCGACGGTTATGGCGTTTTCGGGGATCATCGTGGTGGTTTCCGCGAACAAGACAGGTTTCAAGAGGTTGTTGGTAAAATACTCCGCCGAGGAGAACTGCGCCTCCGAAGCAGACCACTGGCTTTGGGCCACAGAAGTGCTCAACCACTTGGGACTGCGTGGTTTTGGATCAGGGATCACCTTCTTCAAGTACGTCAGCAGTTTCGAACCAACTTCCGCGATGTAGCTACTGTGGTAGGCGATACTGCCACATGGTACCTCCTTGACGAAGATATTGTTGGCCTGAAAGATTTTATTTTGTTAGCTGAACGTCGATAAAACATCTAATTTCTGCTCCCACAAGTATTTTCGTTTGAGAAAGGACCTGTAGTTCTGCCGTAAACTTCTTCACAGACTCTGCCGGGCCGCTGATGGTAGAACTGTCCGGGCCATTATGACAAGCCACCTCTATATCCGGTGGACAGAGGTCCTTGATATAATTGTAGCCCATGCCTACCGCTGCCATGGATCCTCGCATCATTTTGGTCTCGTTAACCGCAAGACCTCTCGAATAAGCCGAGAGGATCGTTTGCTCGGCAGTGAAACAGCCATCGGCGTAAGCGCAGCCTACTTCTCCGACAGAATGGCCAATTATCTTGTCCGGTACGATGCCAACGGACGCCAGAAGATCTACCAGGCCGATCTACAAGTATCATTGCATTTTTATGTGCTAGATTTCTGGCCGGTGTTTGCAAAAATAAACCGCGCGAGATCTACCTGAACCGCGGCGATTCCCACGAACGTGTTCAGAACGTTGTCGAAGGTTTTCTTGTCCTTGTTCGTGATAATGTCAATGATGTCCATGTCGAAGGGTTTCAGAACCGCGTCGCACTTCTGGATGGTTTTGACGAAGGTGGGGAATCTCATCAGCGATTCACCTGGTTCCAATGGTAATAGAAAGTTAGTGGAAAAATCTTACAAGTTACAGATTCCATAGATACTGCTCTTTCAAATAATGTACGATGATAAGTACCCATGCCAGGCCACTGTGATCCCATTCCGGCGAAAACGAACCAGATAGGTCTCTTCATGCCAGAGTATCCCTGAATCTCCCTAGGCGGTTTCTCGAATACCTTCGACCCGACAATAGTGTATCCCCTACATAGGTTACCGGGTATGTCCTCAGCATAAATTTCGTGCAACAGTCGAACAAATTCCACGTCGACTGGCATACTTTCTACCTACAAAATCAATTATCTCACAATTAATTTAATTATCTCAATTATCTCTCTCTCTCTCTCTCTCTCTCTCTCTCTCTCTCTCTCTCTCTCTCTATCTATCTATCTATCTATCTATCTCTCTCTTGATCGTCACTAAAGTTTTTGCTTATCCAACTAACATAATGCAGGAGAGTATCCAAAGCTTCTTTGTGACGAGCAGACAATGCCACGAGCCTAGGTAAGTTGTCGACAGGTGCACCGTTGTTCACTTTTTCCTTGCTGTGAGATTTCAAGACAATGTGCGCGTTCACACCGCCGAAACCGAACGAGTTTATGCCCACGTAACCACCGTCCCATGGAGTTGGTTCCGTGATTACCTGGAGCATTCCGTCCTCGAAGCTCTTGATACCCGGAACGGGACTCTTAAAGTGTAGGTTCGGTGGAATCAAACCGGACTCCATAGCGATCACCATCTAGAAAAATTTGTGGTACTAGATTAAGCATTTATCGACTGTGACAGGCCATGGATTCTGTGCATTTATAACAAGAATCAGTACGTACAATTTGAATCGGTACAATTACTACAAGAATTTAAGAATGTTGATATACCATTTTCAACATATACCATTTTCAACATTAGTTTATTAAATATTCCTGTATCTTGCGAACGAGGATGAAAAATTTTATTTTGCATAAAAATCCGCAGTCTATTAATCAGGATTGTTGTTGCAAATATACCTTGGTCACTGAGCAGAGACCACTGACAGGCTCGGTGTGCCCCAAGTTCGACTTGATGGAACCGATCCTCAGAGGAGAGCTTCTGTTTTTCACGAAGAATTTCTCGATACCGTGAAGCTCCTCGGGGTCGCCGACGCTGGTTCCAGTTGCGTGAGCTTCCAGATAGGATAAGATAGTCGGAGAAAGGTTGCATTGACGGTAGAAGTCCTCCCACAGCTTCATATGTATAGAGGTAGCAGGGAACATAATCCCCCGTACTTTGTACCCGTCGCAGTTCGTCTTTGTGTAGACCACCGTCGCGTAAATTCGTTTGGCAGCTTTCGCCTTCTGCAGGAAGATCACGCTGACTGCCTCGCTGCGCGCGTACCCGTTCGCTCTGGCGTCGAACGACTTACACCGGCAGTCCCTTGACAGGACACCTGCGTATCGGACGTAGTTCCATTGTGTTAGCTCTTGACCATAAGTACAGTAACCCTTCGACAACCTCGTAAACTAATTAGCGTTTCAAAGTGGAGTCTATCGAAACGTTAGTATTTCGCATCAACATCACCGAGTGTGTACAGTACCGAGACGCATGAACTGGAGGGACAGGTAGGGGTGCAGACAGAGGTGCGAGCTACCCACGATCACCTGGTCGCAGACCCCGGTCTGTATCAGTCTGTAAGCCTGATCCAAAGCGACCAAACTCGAACTGCAAGCCGTGTCTATCACGTAGGAAGGACCGTGCAGTCCGAAGAAATAAGAGATCCTGTTCGCCAGCATAGTTTTGCTGCATCCGGCCATGCCTAATCCGTTTGCCTAAAAGATACGACAAGAAAATGCCAAACCGAAAATATATCTCTCCACCCCGTTTCTCCAATCTTCTGTCTTTCTGCCGAATCTGTTCAGTACTAAAACAGATTGCGGGACGTTCACCTCCAGTTTCTCGTAGAACCAAGTCTTCTCCGACTCGCTGGTGCTGTTTGCGATGATGACTCCCGTGTTGGTCCCCCGCAGCTGTCGGGGGTTTACCCCCGCGTCAACGATAGCCTCGAACGTGTGCTCTAGCAACATTCTGCACATGGGGTCCAGGCTATGAGCCTGTTTGTAGTGGAAGCCGAAAAAGATAGCGTCGAACTTGGACAGATTTCGCACCTTGCCACACTCCCGTGGTATGTCAGCGTGATCTGTTCCGAAGAAATGCAGTTACTACGGAGACGTTCTCCAACTCCTCCAATGAATTTCTGTAGAATTTCAGAGTGTCACCTAGTTTCCACCGAGTATAGTTTTCCGTGATCATGTCGACCTTGTTCATCAGGTTCTCCTTCAACTGCTGCACATTATCACTCTCCGGGAAACGACCGGCGATACCGGTGATGACCACTTCTTCGCCAGGTTCCACTGCAACGTAACTCGACGACCCCATTGCGCGCGCGTTCGATTCCGACATCCTTCTTTCTCGATCGATGTCTTTCTCGATCGATGTCCTCTTTCTTGATCGATTCTCGAATTGATCACCGATGAGAACGGGCGAAGGTGATATTAAAGAGTCCGTTGGTTAAGGTTACCTTTAATCGTTATTAGAGGAGCGTGGTAAACCCACACGTTGTCCGCGTGACCGTTCTTTACAAATTCTCAAGCAGGACTCTCGCGGTCTCAACGCACCGGCGTATTATATACTAACCCATCGCACACCTACCCCTCCATACGCCGATCTTTATCGCGCGGCGGAGACGCGGTATCTGTTTGATGCCCTCGGACCGTCTCAACGTACCGACGAATTATGTACGTGCCGAATCTTCGCATGCTTTCGCCACGTGCCGTAGCTTATCGTGCGGCGGAAATGCGGTCTCGGTTTGATGCCACCACATACTTAAAGACCACCACAGTGGGATTCTACACTAGGGTGATCCTTAGCTATAGGAGCCAAAAACTTGTTCAAAAATTTGTTGGTCTTACCCCCCAGAATATGACAGTTGGTGGAAAAATGGTATGTGCAAAATTTCAGCCCGATCGGACAATGGGAACCCGTGTCGCACCGCGCTTGAAAATTGTTTATTTTTGAAACTTGATTTTCTCCATTATAGTACATCGTAAATATACAGTCCTATATATCGTTGAATTTGTGTTTCCATGTTCTATAACTATATGCAAGTAAAGTACAAGGTCATCGTAAAAAAAGATTCTGCAAGTTTGAAATTTCGAAAAAAAAATTTTTCTTTAGCATTATACAATACTTACTTCATCTAACAATACAACTTTTATTTGACACATTTTTTCATATATTTATTAATAACAAAGGTGTTTAAATAACGTAGTCACCACACGCAGTTAGGGTTGATGATGATCTTAACGAACCCGGTACAAGTAAACCGAAATGGTAAAGAGGGGAACTGCAGATAATTAACATGAAAATCGTCGTAACTTTCGATAAAGGTGAAGTGAGTGGCCGTGATGTAGTTCGTATCATAATTGCTATTGTCGAAGCATTAGGACATAAGATAGATGATTTTAAATTTAACCGAGCTTCCATACGGCGTTATCCCTCTCACCTACGTACAGAAAGCGTCTTAAAACTACGAGAAGCACTTAAACAAGATCCACCGAAAATTGTCACCATTCATTGGGATTGAAAAATGTTACCACATTTAACTAGCAAAGAACATACAGAGAGATTACCTGTTATTATCACATACGAAGAAAAAGAAAAACTTCTGCGAGTTCCCGCACTTACAAAATGTAGTGATAAGGAACAAGCTCTAGCAATATTCCAATTATTAGAAGAATGGGAACTAACAAATACAGTGCAAGCGATTTGCTGTGACACAACATTGACAAACATGGGGCGGTTTCAAGGTGCTTACATTATTTTAGAGCAAATGGTTGAATGGTATTTATTGTATTTTCCGTGTCGTCACCATATGTATGAGTTAGTTTCAAAAAGTGTGTTCGAAGAAAAGATGTCGAAATCTTCAGCTCCTGAAATAGTAATGTTTATAAAGTTTCGGGAAGCTTGGCCGAAAATTAACTACACAAATTTTCGGTCAAGTTTAGAGAATTATTATGTTCGTGGAAAGCTCGAGGAAATAGAATCAAAATTGGACTTCTGCTTAAATACCATAAAACAGAAGCAACCAAGAGGTGATTCCTTGAATTGATGATTATTTTCATTGGTGGAACTTGTCCAGGAATATGAAAACGGTTTCCTTTTGGACAAGTTCCACCAAAGAAAATAATCATCAATTTAAGGAATCAACTCTTGGTTGCTTCTGTTTTATGGTATTTAAGCAGAAGTCCAATTTTGTTTCTATTTCCTGGAGCTATAAATATATAAAACGAGGAAACTTATAAAACAGGTCTAAAAATAGTAAGAAATTTGAAAATAGTTAACGATACTGCAGAGCGAGGTGTAAAGTTGATATCGGAATATATATAATGCTTCATTGACAAGAGATGAAGAAAATAAACAAAATATATTACAAATTTTAGAAGAGCACCGACAACGGTATCCGGATACAAATAAATCTAGCTTTTCAGACGACTTATATTAACAAGTTCTATATATTATTTCAATTTACATTAATAGTTTTTCGAATAATTTTGTATATTGTGTATAGGTTAAGTTTTAATAATATTTTGTGCGTCATAATATAAATATATACAATTGTAAATAAAAGGTACATATTATAGATTATGGCAACCCTAACTGCGTGTAGTGACTACGTTATTTAAACATCTTTGTTGTTAATAAATATATGAAAAAATGTGTCAAACAAAAGATGTATTGTTAGATGAAGTAAATATAATACTAAAGAAAACATTTTTTTTTGAAATCCAATTTTCGAAATTTCAAAGTTAGGGAATCTTTTCTTACAATGACTTTACGATGACTCTATTTGCATATAGTTACAGAGCATGGAAATACAAATTCAACGATATATGGGAATGTATATTTAAGATGCACTATAATGGAGAAAATCAAGTTTCAAAAATAAACAATTTTCAAGCACGATGCGGCACGAATTTCCATTGTCCGATCGAGCTGTTTTGCACATACCTTTTTTTCACCAAGTATCATATTTTAGGGGGGTAAGACCACACAAATTCGAAACTTGAAAAATAAGGACCACCCTATTCTACATGTTGAAGCCGTTGGACATTTGTAAAAATATATAATATGCATAATTGTTTATAACAATAATTAATGTTAATTTGTTTACATTAATGCAAACGAACCATTTAGTCAGGGAAAATTATTAGGGTTTTTATAACGTTTTGAGTGTGTACAGTTACGCAAAGAGGCATGGGCACCGTCGAGACACTGTTAAAAACTGCCAGCCTCATGGGCGTTAGTGTCTCCCAAATAAGCCGGGAGACAATTTTTAAAATTTTTAAAATTAAAATTTTGCCTGGAGTAAGAAACAGAATGCCTCCGACGATATATCGTCGGTGTAAAAGTCTACGGAGGATATTCTCGACGGTGAGACGGCGAATCATCACAGAACCACATCTATTACACAGTCGAACAAAATAAAACACTTTTTTGTCGTTTCAAGTTTCACTATGCGATTCTTGTAGTTTTTCGCGCTGATGCTGAATTTGTTTTTAATTTTTCTCCTAGGCGCACAGTTTTTGAGAAATTTGATTTTGAAAAAAGACATCTTTTCCAAATTTGAACAAATATGGTGATGTTACTATAAAAGATATTGAATTGTTCTTTGCAGTAAACGATTCTGTAGACTTTCCCGAATACAGTGATATCTCCAGTATTAATACATTATGAATGTTTAAACGTGTTTAGACAATCATTAATGACGGAGAGTCACCACATTATGCACCAATTTTTGAGAGTATTGAGAGTCTATCTTAAAAAATAACAGTCCATCGTAAAATCGAACTATATCGCGTGATAGCATTTTATTCTAGCATTTTTTATTTCAAATAAATGAATGATAACAAAAAAGGATAAATGATAGAACATTAATACAAAGTCTCTTTTATATATTATATCCAGAGCTGCGGAGTCGGTAGACAAAATTCATAACTCGGACTCCAACTCCTCTTTTTTTTTACCTCCAACTTCGAATCCGAATCCGACTCCGACGCCGATTTCGACTCCGACTCCGACTCTCCAAATAGAAAAAATTTGTTGTCAAAATAATTAAACGTCGTAATAGAACCAAATAAATAGTTGAAATATTGTATTAAGTCTAAGAATATGGAACAGATTACTTTGATGTAACACAACACGACTGTTACTTTCTCACTTTCAGGAAATTGTTAGAGAGTACTTATCCTTTTGGCACTGAATGAATAATTACTTTTATAAGAACCGTAGGGAGGTCATTTCAAGCTTCTTGGATAGATGTAAATAAATTACCATGCCTCATTAAACTTCTGCTCATTGAACCTGTGTTTATTTTCGTCATATAAATGGTTCATGATGTTTGAATGTGAAGTTTGTAATACGATGTCAATGAATTGGCCGCTAATGTAGTCAAACTTAAATTCGATTGAAATATTTGTGAGGTGCGATCAAACATAGAGTTCATGAGTAGACGCTTAAATTTAATCATATGTTTGCAATTATTAGAAACTGTGGATGACTTCCAAAATAAGAAAAGTAAAACGCATTGAAAAAGTGATAACTTTTTTATCAGCTACTGTATAGACGGCATATGTGTATGATAAGCAGGTCTGCTATGAACCTCTTTGATAAGATTAATGTAAGAGATGTCGTCATAATTGTAATAGAATAATTTAAATAACAAAACTGTTTAGTGAATATAAACGCTATTACGTTTAACGGGGCCTTGCCCTAAATCGATACCTGCCTAAAATTATGCATCGTTTATTTCGAGGACGATATGCAACGATCATTATATGTTTCTGTTTAACGATAAGACACACATTTCCATGGTCAATCGTAGATAGTCGGTCATAACGTCGCGTCGTGATCCATCTACATATAATAGAAAGAAGATATCAAAGAAGCGCAACCAAAACTTATATTCTCATGGTGCTTCTTTTTATCCTTTTTCTGTGAGTATTACTTATAGTTACCTACTTTTTATTTTTTCTTAAAACGGTAAGTTGTAAGTTTTAGAAAACCAAATATTTTGAGGTATTTACATCTCTTGCATTTTGCAATGTCGAAAAAGTCTGCAGTTTTTGAACATTCCACCATTGCAAACGATGAGAAATATTATCAAGATCGGGTATAAAAGTCCTTTTCGAGCATACTTTAACAGTACGTATTCCATCGCACAATTAGCTAAATCACAGTAACCCCCTCATTTCTCAGTGCGTCAAAATCGAGAGTTAGGGATATTAGTATCCGCGACCACACTTTACACAAATACAATTGTAACCAATATTTAATTACTGAATATATTGTACTACATTTTTAAGGAATTCAATTCTATTAATTCCATATTCACATCAGATTTCTATCCTAGAACTAGTATTCCCACAACGATATACTTTAGCCGCTCAAAGTGTATCAATTTCTATATAATGTTACGAGAGCCGATAACAATTATCCATTTCCTGATCCACACGGCGACCCGACGGTAAAATACACGTCGGCCAGTCCTCGCGTCCCTACATTTCCGAAGTGGCGACCCGGTGGTGAAATACACACCGGCCAGTCCACGGTGTTACCTATCCACCAAAGCACGTGGCGACCCGTCGGTGAAATACACGGCGGCCAGTCCACGGGTTCCTTCCTTAAGGTCTGTGCACACCCACCCGGGCCGGGCCCCGGAGAGGTTTTTTTTACATAGCTTGGTATAGGGAGTGTAGTGGGAACGCACCGGAGCCGGTGTGGTTCCGATTCTCTCCCCGAGCCACCGAAGGGCCGTAATTCTTGCCTTTTCACGAGCTCGTTGTCAGTTCCCTGCTGCGCACGGCTCCTTAAGTAAACTATCGGTATCTCTCCTCTACAACATCATGGAAATAGGATACTTTCCCGGCCTTTGGTGGAAAAGCTTCACACACTCCGATATTATACGTACATTGTACGTATAAATTATTTCATGTATTTTTTCCATGTTAGTCGATTGTTCATGGTATAATTCGTATTAAAAAGCCCTTTTGTAAAAAGAAATTAATTCATTTTAAAAATCTATTTAATATCGCTAATGTATAATGTAATTATGTATAATAACGTATAATATAATAATAATAATAATAGTAATAGTGATGTATATTATAATTATATTTTTATTACTATTATTACTATATACATATACTGTATACTATATACATTATTATTACGATTATTATTATTATATTATACATTATTATCCATAGGTACATTATACATTAGCGATATTAAATAGATTTTTGTAATAAATTATTTTTTTTTACAAAAGGGCTTTTTAGTATGAATTATACTATGAACAAGAGACTAACATGAAAAAAATACATAAAATAATTTATACGGAATAAATATACTAACAAATAGTAAATAACAATAGTATAACATTTAATAAAATATAACATTTAAATAATCTGACATAATTGCGCGCTTATAGCCACTGCATGGGACGCCGGAACGGGCTATTTTTCAAATTTCTCTAATGTGCATCCCGTACATTGAGACATTCTGCATCCTCCAGAAGAGAAGCCCCGGGGACGACACATGAATAGAGAAAGTCTATCGTTAGCCTGCTCATCTCCATGTAAGATTCGGCCATAGGCCAAATGTTTTGGAATGGACGTGACACGCTACATAGTATGCGTGAAATGAGGCCTCCCCTTTTTACTCCGATCCAATCGGCCGCGCATTCGTACCTAAATACGATCAGCCTCGCATCAATAGTGTGTCACCGTTCGGGATCTATCCAAAATGGCGCCTTTAAGAACATTCAAAATCAGACTTCATATTGCATGCCTCAATTTTTTACATACAAATCTCAATAGTACAGCTATGTAGCACACCGTGCCATTTGGGCTGCATCGACCCTACTGTGCGTCATATACCTGGTATCTATTGTTGTGTTTTTCGAGCAAGAAATGCGCTATTATAACTTTGTTTGACCCCTCAAGCACGTATTGACCGGGTGTCTTCCTGCTTGTTTTCATCGGTCGGTGGTTATAAAGTAATTTCATCGTTTCGAAAACTAATTTTTACCCTACCTTTAATTTTACCGTTGACCGGAATTTTGACTTTGCCGGTCATACAATTTATGGCCTTAAGGCTAAAACCTTAATCCAACGGACAAACGCTACAACACTTTCTACATTAATTATTGCCGTCTGCAACATTCCTTGTCGAGTATCAAACATTACCAGAATACTAAACCGGAAAATTCTTTGGTACGATATTTTTCTGCGCGTCCATTGCCGACGTTTTTCGGGACGGCTAAGCAGCTGAACGTTCAGAACCTCCGCCGAGTTTAGTTGAGTTTGACAAATTATTTCACCGTACCAATTGTCAGATGTTTATTGTTTTTTTTTTTCGTTATCATAGCAGTAAATTGTTATTTTGTTTCTTATAACGTTTAAAGTTCTACTTTAACACTCGGTGACATAGCTTCTTAAACAATACAACATATACAGGGTGTCCCAAAAATGTCTCGCTTCCTTCAAAGGGGAGGTTCCTGAGGCCATTCGAAGCGACATTTTCTTTTACAAAAATGGCCGTTTCGACTTTGTTAAGGAGTTATTAACGAAAAACACGGACCAATCAGAGCGCGACCTAGAGGCGTATTGGCAGAGACGGCCGTGTGCGACAAAAGTCGAGCGATGGTGATACACCGCGGTCGAAAGCAAGGAGCAGACAAGAGAAGAAAATTTTTCGAGTCCTATGTCGGATAGTTCAAATTTGAATATGTTGTAGTCTTTAGTAACCTATGAATGAGTCTCGAAGGATTTTCCGAAATATTAAAAAATGTTGGTTCTACAGACGTGCAAAGAAAAGTGTCAACTTTTTTTCATTAAATTATAACACTAGAACTAACGTACCGAGGAAAATGAGTTTTTAGGAGCTTGTAGTGAACACAGCAGAGTATCTATTGAAAATATTTCGATTTGGAAGAAATAGTTTTTTCACCATTTATATTGCAAATGTTTTAAACAAATTCAATTTTCCTATAGCCGGGACTGTTTTAAAAATTCGAAAAAAACGTGGTGACAGCTTCAAGTCTCCTCTTTACGGACCTATTTATTAAAAGGCAGACACTTTAAAATTGACGGAATTAAAATTATTTAAAGCGAACGCTGCACCGCGATATTACGGAGGCGCGCGGCATGAACAGCACCGCACACTCTAACACCGTCAATACATACTGGTAAAACTGCCTCTTCACTTTTTAGTTATTAATGTTAAAAACTGAGAAAACCTTGCTGACCTTGGTTCTCCTGTAGAGCCCCAGCGAGGTGAAAATGATTCCTGTATTCACAAATAATCTGTGTGCAACAATGGACCTGCATACTTGTTAAAATCACAAGAGCATTTTAATTATTCGCTCTATGAAATTATCGAGCAGAAGGGGTCAATGTCTTTTCACTGCACGATCCGGCCCACATTGTTAAATTATTCACGATCACAGTAAAACTATTCACATATATCCATTGGGTCCACAAACGTTGAATGAAGTCCACACAAATGATTCACAGACGTCCACATATCACGCACAACTAATTCACATTTGATGCACGTAAGTCGACTGTTTCGACTGTGCACGAAAAACCGTCCGTCCATGCTGGCGATCGTAGGAGGGCTAGTTCAGAACAGCTGACGAGGTTAACGGCCTTTCAACAGCACACGGCCGATTTTCATTTCAGAAACTGTTCGATGGAACCGTGTTTTCAAATGGAATGGGAAATCGGGGGTCATTCAGGTACGCTTCTACCCCCGAGCGTGCAGAGCGTGCAGGTCGTGGTGTTGAAAGGCCGTTAACCTCGTCAGCTGTTCTGAACTAGCCTTCCTACGATCGCCAGCATGGACGGACGGTTTTTCGTGCACAGTCGAAACAGTCGATTTACGTGCATCAAATGTGAATTAGTTGTGCGTGATATGTGGACTTCATTCAACGTTTGTGGACCCAATGGATATATGTGAATAGTTTTACTGTGATCGTGAATAATTTAACAATGTGGGCCGGATCGTGCAGTGAAAATACATTGACCCCTTCTGCTCGATAATTTCATAGAGCGAATAATTAAAATGCTATTGTGATTTTAACAAGTATGCAGGTCCATTGTTGCACACAGATTATTTGTGAATACCGGAATCATTTTCACCTCGCTGGAGCTCTACAGGAGAACCAAGGTAAGCAAGGTTTTCTCAGTTTTTAACATTAATAACTAAAAAGTGAAGAGGCAGTTTTACCAGTTTGTATTGACGGTGTTAGAGTGTGCGGTGCTGTTCATGCCGCGCGCCTTCGAGGCTGCGCGCCTCCGTAATATCGCGGTGCAGCGTTCGCTTTAAATAATTTTAATTCCGTCAATTTTAAAGTGTCTGCCTTTTAATAAATAGGTCCGTAAAGAGGAGACTTGAAGCTGTCACCACGTTTTTTTTCGAATTTTTAAAACAGTCCCGGCTATAGGAAAATTGCATTTGTTTAAAACATTTGCAATATAAATGGTGAAAAAACTATTTCTTCCAAATCGAAATATTTTCAATAGATACTCTTCTGTGTTCACTACAAGCTCCTAAAGACTCATTTTCCTCGGTACGTTAGTTCTAGTGTTATAATTTAATGAAAAAAAGTTGACACTTTTCTTTGCACGTCTGTAGAACCAACATTTTTTAATATTTCGGAAAATCCTTCGAGACTCATTCATAGGTTACTAAAGACTACAACATATTCAAATTTGAACTATCCGACATAGGACTCGAAAAATTTTCTTCTCTTGTCTGCTCCTTGCTTTCGACCGCGGTGTATCACCATCGCTCGACTTTTGTCGCACACGGCCGTCTCTGCCAATACGCCTCTAGATCGCGCTCTGATTGGTCCGTGTTTTTCGTTAATAACTCCTTAACGAAGCCGAAACGGCCATTTTTGCAAAAGAAAATGTCGCTTCGAATGGCCTCAGGAACCTCCCCTTTGAAGGAAGCGAGACATTTTTGGGACACCCTGTATAATGTCTATCTGTCTTCTTGCCGCAACCCGGATCCGGGGCTGGAAACGGTTGCTCGCTGAGCATTCTGGCCCGAGCACCGGAAGGTTCAACCATCGGCATCCCCTGGGGTATAGAGGGGAGAGGGAAGAACCAAGAATTTTTCCTTGGAACAGTGAAAAACTAAGCGATACTTTCGATACAAAGCGCATGTTCTTCGCATGCAATAAGCTCTTAAGAACTCATTTTCATCGATTTGTAAAATCAACAATTTGCAAGATACCGAAAAATCTTTTGGAATTTCTTGATAGGTCACTAAAAACCGCATCTGCTCAAATTAAAAAAAACCGAGACACTACTCCGACAAGTGTCCGTTATCGCGGGAACTATTTATTATTTTGGGTCGATAAAATTGCTGAATAGTTTTTTGAGTTTCTGAAATAAGGGTCGACAGTGTTCGTCCTAAAATTACAACTTTCACGTAGTAAAAAGGAATCACGGTAGAAGAGGACGCGAGATGTCATTTATTTTACCTAAACTGTTATTGGTGTGTCGAACAAAGGATATTGGTGTAGGATCAAAGACGATAAATATAAAAATGTATATAATTTAACACAAAAAAATCACAACTGGTACAATAAATTAAACTTCTTTCACAACTTTTCACGTCTCAATCTCCGTCTGAAATTTTACAATTTACGTCTCGAATCATTCACGTCGTACTTTTCATCTATTCTGAAAACCGCAATCAATAATATTGTTTTTAACAGATCGTCGCGTCGTTACCGTTACTACCATCGTAGTAATCGGCGGTATTCGGTACGGTAATTTGGTACAGTATCATCCCTACACTCCCTACATTGGCTTTTCCAATCTTGCCCGTGAATAGCGGTCGATCAGTCGGTGCATTTACAATTACCTGAATCGCCGAACGCCGCGCCGTGTCCCGGCCTTACCTGGCCGTTATTTTTGAAGGTCCGCAAAAATGACTCAATTAGGTACGTAATGTAAGGAAAGGCCGTGACGGAAAAATATATTATATCAACGCGCACCACGTACAAGAAATCGCAGACAAATGAAAAACATTTTGTACGTCAATTTGTTTCTCGCGTTCGGCCGTATATCGAGTCTCGCAATTTCAAATCGCACAACACGACTCTATAATAATAATTTGTAGAATAAGAAGAATAATTGAACATAAGTTAAATACATCGTTTTGTCTCGCAGCAGTAAAAAATGTATACATATCGATATCTTCAGAATACTCATCAATAATGACACAAAAATTATTTTTCTTCTACATTGTTCAAACTCGATGACTCCGATAATAAGTATAGTGTTATTACTAAAGTTGTTCATGTAGGCGGTTCTAGTATTCTGGTAATGTTTTAAATTCGACAAGGAGTATTGCAGACGGCAATAATTAATCTAAAAAGTGCTGTACCGTTTGTCCATTGGCTTAAGGTTTAAGCCATAAGGCCATAAATTTTATTACCGGCAAAGTCAAAATTCTGGTCAACGGTAAAATTAAAGCTAGGGTAAAAATTAGTTTCCGAGACGATTAAATTACTTTATAACCACCGACCGATGAAAACAAGCAGGAAGACACCCGGTCAATACGTACTTGGGGGGTCAAATAAAGTCATAATAGCGCATTTCTTGCTCGAAGAACATAACAATAGATACCAGGTATATGGCGCACAGTGGGGTCGATGCAGCCCAAATGGCACGGTGTGCTACATAGCTGTACTATTCAGATTTGTATGTAAAAAATTTAAGCATACAATCTGAAGTCTGATTTTGAATATTGAATATTCCGGTAATTTTATTGCCATGACGTCACAGAATCTTAGTTCCTGGCATTTATCTCCTTCCCCGAAATTAACGGGAGAAATATCGGGAAGAATTTGCTTGATTGAACCTATGTACCTGAATGCATTTGACCTAATCTCGATAGAATAATCTGCTGTTGATCGCAGTCGCAGTTCTTCAACCCAGGTCATGGATACATGGGACCTTGTCCGAAAAGGCGTGGTGTCCGCCGATTTGTTTATGATCTTAAAGCCGCCATTCTGCATAGATCCCAAACGGTGACACAATATTGATGCGAGGCTGGTAAGACCTGGACGTACCTAGGTACGAATGCGCGGCCGATTGGATCGGAGTGAAAAGGGGAGGCCTCATTTCACGCATACTATGTAGCGTGTCACGTCCAAGCCAAACCATTTGGCCTATGGCCGCATCTTAGATGGAGATGAGCAGGCTAACGATAGACTTTCTTTGTTCGTGTGTCGTTCCCGGGGCTCCAGTTCTGGCCAATGTACGGGATGCGCGGTTAGGGACTGTGCAGTCATTTTGCTCACTATACTGTTTTATGACAGGTCAGTCCTATTGAGCTAGAAGCCGTGGCATTCTGATATCACTCCTAGTAGCACAAAATATTGTATACATCTTCATACAATATTAAAAAGAGATTCAATCTTTTTTTTAATATTCAAATATACGTACAATATTTATTCTATATTAAGAAACAAATATTTATTTTTAAATATGCAGGAAATATTTATTTCATGTTACGACAAATATATTTTTTTCTAAATATAAAATGAATCCTGTTTAGGATTCAAAAAATCCCCGCGATTATAATTCAGCGAACGTCATTCCGCTACGGCGCACAGTGGTGCGAAATGGCCAAAAAGCGGTCAAAAATCCGTAAAACCGAAACTATCCAACGAATTTGTTTAAAACTTTGTGGATAGGTTGCCACAAGTACAACACTTAAATGGCTACAAAAAATTTTTCAAAAATTATTAAACATTAAGTAATATGTGCAAATTGGACATCTCTGCTTTCGGCTCACTTTTTATTAATGAAGGCAAATCTTAAAAGTGTTAAGCAGCTTCGGTCTGGCACTAATCGTTTTGGCAAGGTATAATATTGAACTAACTTTATGTCAAAAATCTCGGGCAACTTCGAACAACCTCAGTCGCAATTTAAGTTTAAATATCAACTTTTAGAACTTCCAAGAATGAATCGCGCGGAACTTACGATTATTTGGGGTTTAATGTGAAAATTTTTAAGGAATATTTTTAAATAATAAAGAAAAATGTGAAATGTATATGATTTGTTAATCCTTTTGTATAAAAAATTTTAATAACAATTTTTTTATATTACATAAGTTATTTTTATAGAGGTCACTATATATTGTCAGAAAAATTCCTATTGAATTTTTGTGACAGTGGTCGCAAATTGAACGAAAACTTTGTTTATTTAACAAAAAATTATAATAACAGTTTTTAAAAAAAGAAAATAAATATTCTTTTAATTATGAATTTCCCAATTTTCTTTATTATTTAAGATATGTCCCTTAAAAATTTCACCTAAAACATGAATTTTTACTCCCTGAAAGTGATACATTCAAGAATCCATGTATTCTGGATTTCCAAGTGTTGTTAAAGAAGATTGCGGGAAAATCTCTGTGATGATTCTACGGTATGAGAAATGTGGTTTTTCCCACAGTTAGTTGTACCACCCCTGTTTTCTGCCACGTTTTCAATGGTTATATTCCGAGACATTTTAAAAGGCCTTAACAGTTTTACCGTGACCACTGGCCAGTTCGCTTGAAATTTCTTTAGTTTGTTTTACGTGTGTATCATCAGAATAGTTATTTAAAACAAAAATGATGAATTCAAGATAATGTACAATGACTTGTGTGAAATGGTATGGAACAAGGATGTTTCTTTGGAATCCCAATTACGCGTGCGATTTCCCACTTTGCTCCGACAAAGTCCGCCCGTGCAACCTCTTCGTGGTGTGTCTTGGGTTATTCTAATGCCGACGGTACACTTTTCAGTCAATGTACGATAAAATGGTAACAAATTTGTTAGTTAGTTTCATCTTTACGGATTTTGTGCCACCTTTTAGAAAAACAGAGATCTAATGAACGAAAACTTTATTTATTCAGCATGAAAAATTATTATTAACTTTTTTTATTTAAACAATTTATTAAAAATAACTAATTCAAACAATTCATTCTAACTAACTGTACTAACTAATATATCCTTAAAAATTTTTACCCTAAACTCCAAATAATCGTAATTTCCGTGCGATTTATTCTTGGAAATTCAAAAAGTTCATATTTAAAGTTAAATTGCGGCGAAGGTTGTCCGAAGTTGCCCGAGATTTTTTGCACAAAGTTACTTCAATATATCACCTTACCAACACAAGTAGTGCCATACCGAAGCTCTTTAAAGCTTTTAAGATTTGCTTCCATAAATAAACAATGAGCGTAACGCAAAGAGGCTTCCGACTATTCCATATTACTTAATGTTAAACAACTTTATTGAACAATTATTTGTGCCAGTTAATAGTTTAAAGCATGTGTAATAACCCCTATAAATTGCAGAGCTGTAAGAATTCAATTATAGACGCAATGATTAAATAACTATGATGCTGAAAACTGGTGAATTCCCAAGAGAGAAAAATAGGTTACTTGCCATGCCAATATCTCCGTAAAAAATTTTTTTTTTAAAAATCGGACTTTGACACATTATACATTCACTATTTGGTAATACAAAAATAATATTTTTTTTTAAAAATCGAAAATTTATAAAATCGATTTTTGGCCGCCTCGGCACCACTGTGCGGCGTCGCGAGAGCGCTAAGCGGCACAGCGACGAAAATCACGAGTCGACCGCTAAACTCGATCATAATAACCCATTGTAATCGCGACAAAGGACTCCGCATTATTATATCGTAAGACACCGCACGCACTACAGGTGTCATATTCACGCGCTTATCGCGTCTTATAAATCACAGTATTGATTTAAAAGTAACTTAAAATTTAAAGTAACTTTAAAGTAACTTTTCGTGCATTAATCGTGCAGTGACATTTCTTTGTCCTCGTCGACCATTGTATATCCTCGTCAGGATAGTCCCGGCTATCCTTCTGACAATTCTTGTCGCAACAAATCTTTATTTCATATGAGAAATAGAATATTTTTTCCTAATATACAGATAATATTTGTTTCATATTAGGAAAAAATATTTTCTTCTTATTATAAAATGATTCTTTATGTAATATTAGAAATAGAGTATTATCTGTACATCAAAAAAAACTATTCTCTTTCTAATATTACATAAAGATTCATTTTATAATAAGAAGAAAATATTTTTTTCATAATATGGAATAAATATCATCTGTATATTAGGAAAAAAATATTCTTTCTCTAATATAAATTATTTCTAATATTAAATAACGATTCATTTACATACAGAAAAAAATATTTTTCTGGAAACATAAAATAGATATTCCGTGTATATTTGAAAAAAAATATTTGTTTCTTATGTTACGAGCCGAGGGCTAAGCGGGTGATGCGTGACCGAGGTTTTATAATTAGGAGACTTGGTTTTATGGACTGGCCGGTGTGTATTTCACTACCGCACCGGGTCGCCACCTCGCCAAGATATGGAGCAATGGTCTGGCCGACGTGTATTTCACCGTCGGGTCGCCATATAAGGAAGGAACCCGTGGACTGGCCGCCGTGTATTTCACCGACAGGTCGCCACGTGGTTTTTTGGATAGGTGATACCGTGGACTGGCCGGTGTGTATTTCACCACCGGGTCGCCACTTCGGAAATGTAGGTACACGAGGACTGGCCGATGTGTATTTCACCGTCGAGTCGCCGCGTGGATGAGGAAATGGATAATTATTTTCGGCTCTCGTAACATTAACCTACTCCCACCCAAATTTCTAGTCACGTTGCGACACGTTACGTATAGCAAGATCGGGTATAAAGTCCTTTTCGAACATTAACTCAACAGTACGTATTCCATCGCACAAATAGCTAGATAACCGTAACCCCCGCATTTCTCAGTGCGTCAAAACCGAGAGTTTGGGATATTAGTATCCGCGACCACACTGTACACAAATACAATTGTAACCCTTATTTAATTACTGAATATATTGTACTACATGTTTAAGGAATTCAATTCTATTAATTCCATATTCACATCAGATTTCTATCCTAGAACTAGTATTCCCACAACGATATACTTTAGCCGCTCAAAGTGTATCAATTTCTATACAGGGTGTCCCAAAAATGTCTGAGTTCCTTTAAAGGGGAGGTTCCTGAGGCCATTTGAAGCGACATTTTCCTTTGCAAAAATGGCCGTTTCGGCTTTGTTAAGGAGTTATTAACGAAAAACATGGACCAATCAAAGCGCGACCTAGAGGCGTGTTGGCAGAGACGGCCGCGCGCGACAGAAGTCGAGCGATGGTGATACACCGCGGTCGAAAGCAAGGAACAAACAAGACAAGAAAATTTTTTGAGTCCTATGTCGGACAGTTCAAATTTGAATATGTTGTAGTCTTTAGTAGCCTATGCAGGAATCTCGAAGGATTTTTCGAAATCTTGAAAAATGTTGGATTTGCAGACGTGTAAAGAAAAGTGGCAACTTTTCTTCAATAAATTATAACACTAGAACTAACGTACCGAGGAAAATGAGATTTTAGGAGCTTGTAGTGAACACAGAAGAGTATCTATTGAAAATATTTCGATTTGGAAAAAATGATTTTTTCACCATTTACTTTGAAAAAGTTTTAAACAAATGCAATTTTCCTATAGCCGGGACTATTTTAAAAATTCGAAAGAAAACGAGGTAACAGCTCCAAGTCTCCTCTTTACGGACCTATTTTTTAAAAGGCAGTCGCTTTAAAATTGACGGTATTAGAATTATTTTAAAACCTTGCTTACCTTGGTTCTCCTGTAGAGCCCCAGCGAGGTGAAAATGATTCCTGTATTCACAAATTATTCTGCGTGAAACACTGAACCTGCCTACTCGCTAAATTCACAAGAGCATTTTAATTATTCGCTGTATGAAATTATCGAGCAGAAGGGGTCAATGTCCTTTCACTGCACGATCCGGCCCACATTGTTAATTTATTCACGATCACAGTAAAACTATTCACATATATCCATTGGGTCCACAAACGTTGAAAGAAATCCACACAAATGATTCACAGAAATCCACATATCACGCACAACTAGTTCACATTTTATGCACGTAAATCGACTGTTTCGACTGCCCCGTCCGCGAAAAACTGTCCGTGAAAATCCGTCCGTCTATGCTGGCGATCGTAGGAAGACTAGTTTAGGACAGCTGACGAGGTTAACGGCCTTTCAACACCACGACCGCCCCTAAGCAGAGAGTCTGAAGGATCCGCGTGTCCCAGGAGGTAATAAACCAGGAAAGCGCCTTGACTTCTGGTTGCCAAATGAGTACAGTAGGTCAATAAAATGCTAAAAGTTTTAACGAACAGTAACGGCTTTTTGGGAATATTGCTACTACCCTTTCTTACACCGGTATATCGAATAACGGTACTTCGTGCTAATTTGCAATTTCCTGAAACCGGTATTTGCTAAGGTATATACCGGTATTTTCGGTATTAGCTATAAATAATAAATATTTGTTTGGGGCATCTACTCTTACTTGAAATTTACAAATTAATTTTTTCGATAACGAATTCGATTTAATATCAAAAACTGTATCAGCTCTGCTTCCAATAAAGCTGGCTATGCAAGCGTTATGTCGTAAGGATTCCAACTTATTAACAGCGAATGCAACAATAAATTTTATGCTGCAATCACTTAAAGATCAGGACACGCCACTGTCCGAGGAACTGTAACAGTGCATTGAAAATTCGTATACAGGAAAGGCATAGCGAACTAGAAAATATTTTAAAGTATTTACATAATTATAACGACTTTAAAAAGGAAAACGAAAAGGAAGAACAGAAGCTAACAAGATCAAATTTAATTAAGTTCGTCCTCAATTTCCACAAAAGCATTTATGAAAAGCAAACACAGACCTATCCAGAAGAATTCGTTGAGATGATGTTGATGTTAATATCGAAAAAGAATTGTCTCTCGAGAAGAAATTACAATTAGCTGCATATAAAAATATTTCCGGGCGGTTAGACATTATTTGCGAACCGTAAGCAAGGCGATTGGGCTCATTCGATGCATCACGTACTCTGCACGTTTTCCAAAATATGCCATCGTTTATGGCCATCGATGGAATTTTCATGGAACCGTCCCAGGTACGGTGGCAGGTACGCTTGTATCCCCTTGACTATATTTACTAAATGCGTGCAGTAGGTCAATAAAATGCTAAACGTTTTCACGAAGAAGTCAAGGCGCTTTCCTCGTTTATTACCTGCTACGACAACACCTCTCTGGGACACGCGGATCCCCCGCGTGCGTCACTCGGGGATACAAGCGTGCCTGCCACCGTACCTGGGACGGTTCCATGAAAATTCCATCGATGGCCATAAACGATGGCATATTTTGGAAAACGTGCAGAGCACGTGGGTCATCGAATGAGCCCAATCGCCTTGCTTACAGTTCGCAAATACTGTCTAACCGCCCGGAAATTTTTTTTTATGCAGCTAATTGTAATTTCTTCTCGAGAGACAATTCTTTTTCGATATTAACATCAACATCATCTCAACGAATTCTTCTGGATAGGTCTGTGTTTGCTTTTCATAAATGCTTTTGTGGAAATTGAGGACGAACTTAATTAAATTTGATCTTGTTTTTTTTTTTTTATTGTACAGTTGTAACCTCCGATAGGAGGTTATTCTGCAGTCTGTATTACATACATAATATTACAATAATAAGCTTATACCAATGTGAAGGTAACATAATAAATACAATTCAGTTGGACTCTCTTAATTGGTAATGGACGTGATAATTACATTATATACACAATCCACAATCTTTGAGGAAGGATCATAAGATCTTACATAGAGTGTTTGTAGGTCTGTGAAGTAGCACATTACACGACATGGGAAGAAAAAGGCCCATTAATCTCAGGTTATATATAAATTTCAATCTATGCGTGTCATATAGAGGACATTGCCATAAGACGTGATCAATATCCTGTGTCTCATGACCACATGAACAACCAGGGTTATCTACCACATTGATTTTAGCGAGAGAGAAGTTAAGACTGTAATGACCAGTTCTTATTCTGTTAATGGTCACGATGGTTTCTCGAGATAGATTTTCCCCCGTGTACCAGGATTTCCTTCTTTCGTCGTGAAAATGTTCAAAGTAATTTCTGCCCTTGAATCGGCCTTCAGTAACTATATATTCATTGGTGTTATTGAAAGCACGTAATTTAGAGATCTCCCTTAAGTCGGTATACGGTATTTTGAAAGAGGTATCTGGATCTGTACCGTTCCTGACAGTGTTGGCTAATTCATCAGCATTTTCATTACCATAAATACCCAGATGGGGCGGTATCCAGTAAAATTGAATTTCATTGGAATCAGGATATTTAGTGCGGTGTTCATAAATTTTATTCCTGATAGAGAGTATGTAAGGGTTAAGGCTAATATTAGTGGAAGGATATCTAAGGGATGTCAGACAACTTAAGGAATCGGAAAATATAATAAAACGTTGATCTTTGTTATTGAGGGCAACGTCCACAGCATCCATAAGTGCGATACACTCAACTGTAAATATGGATGCATTTCTATTTATGCTTCTCACTACTGATATATTCAGATTGTGACATACGCAGGCTGTTCCAACCACTGAGTCTTCCTTACTTTTACTACCATCTGTGAATATGGAGAGTGCACCCTTTTCAAGTAAGAGCTGATCAATTAAGAGGTTGGGATTCCCGGATTCAACCACGGTTCGACCAAAATCAATATCAATGTGGATTTCATTAAGCAGGGCGGAATAATTATAATTATATACATTGTAACAGTTAGAAGAATGTACACAGTAGACTAAGTTGTCTTGATCTTTTAGACAACGAAGCAACAATCGATTACTAAATTTACGTTTTGAGTTATGGGTGCCTATAATTCTATTAATCCTAGTAATAGTATTATAAATTAATAGTCCTGTGTTAGAATGGATTTTACAGAGATAGTTATTACACAGGAATTTGTAGCGCTCTTGCATGAGCTGCAGTTTGGATGTGGATAGGAGAATGTTGGTGGGAGTACTACATCTGAATCCCAGAGCCAGTCTTATGGCTCGGTATTGAATTTTTTCAAGTACTTCAATCTGTCTCTTCTGTGCTGGAAAATAAACGAAACTACCATAGTCTGCTATAGACCGAATAAAACTCTTGTATAATATTATTAACGTTTCAGGGTGAGCTCCCCACCATGTGCCTCTAAGAAATTTTATTATATTAATTGCTCTATCGCACCTTTTTTGAACATGCTCTATCTGGTGTTTAAACGACATTTTATAATCAAAAATGATGCCCAAGAAACGCACAGTCTCACTGGATGTAATGAGTACATTAGTTATCATAATTTTGCTCTCTCCAGGTAGAACATTGCGTTTATTGAAGTGAACAAGGACGCTTTTCTGCGGAGATAAATCTAGCCCTAGATCCCTTAGGTTCTTATTGATTATGGCGACCGATTTTTCCAAAAGGTTTATGCTAGAACCTACTGAGGACCTTTTACAGTACAGAGCAAGATCATCAGCAAATTGTGAGACAGTAACGGTCTTAGGTATATTTATAGCAATTCTAGAAATATAAATATTAAACAGTAGAGGGCTTAGCACGCCACCTTGAGGAATACCTTTATAAACCTTCCTGACATTGTTTTCTGGGATGCCTGCATAAGTTGTTCTTTCATGAGTTAGAAATTTTATGCATTTAGTTACCTTATGAGGACATCCAATGTTCGCTAGTTTACTTAGGAGAATATCCACATTAACGCTATCAAAGGCACTGTTTATGTCCAGAAATACCGCCAATAAATCTTTTTTATTACTGAAAGTTTCTTCCGCATTAAGGAGCAAATTAGTCACATTATCAGTTGTTGATTGACCCTTACGAAAACCAAATTGGGTTTTGGGGACAATGCCATTGCTTTCAATCCACCAATCCAATTTAAATTTTAACATAGATTCAAACAGCTTGCACAAGCAAGATGTTAGAGAAATTGGCCTGACACTTTTTCCATCTGCTTTACTGATGAAGTGAATGTATGATTCTTTCCATTCTTCTGGTAAATACTAGTGTTAAACATCTCGTTAAAAATGTCCAGAAGAATCAACTTGTATTTTATTGGCATTTTCTTTAAAATTTCATAATCGATGCCGTCTACACCAGGAGCTGAACAGGATCTTTTATTTCCAAGAGCTAGGTTGAACTCAGCAAAGGTGAATGCTGAGCTTAAAAAGGCATTTTCATTACAGGGCGGTAGATAATCAGGGTCTGTTGGGACCCAAGGAGGGCCAATTTTATCCAGAGCCTCATTGATTATGCTACCCGTTTGGTGGTTTTCCGTAGTGTGAAAAGGTATTATTTTGGTCCATTTATTTTTAAGTATTTTGGCAATATTCCAAACATGCTTTCCTTTAGTGTTAAAATTAATCTTGTTTGCGAATTCTTTAAAATTATCTCTTTTCTTTTGTTTGAAACTGCGTTTGGCTATGGCTACCGATCTTTAGTATGTGTAATAGTCTACAGGATCATTGGTGTGTTTCCACTTTTTGAAAGCAGCTCTTCTGAGCCTTCTAGCCTTGTCACACTCGGAGTCCCACCATGGTACCGGGTTTCTGTGTATGCTATTGTGAACATTTTTCTTTATTGGTGTATTGAGAGTGATTGCATTCGTTAGTAACTGTGTAAGAAGGGGATATTTCTCATTCGCGTTCATTAAATCGTATTCTGGAGAGAAGAAATGAAAGAAATTATTATTAAGATTTGTATGTACTCCTTCCCAATCTGTACATATTGATTTTAGTTTAAAGGTTTTTTTGCGGTATACATATTTGCTTAAATAGACATTAATGGATACCGGGAAATGATCAGAACCCAAGGTCTCTTCATCGACTGTGACATTGATTTTTTCAATTAAGTTTATAGACGGGAATACTAACTCCAGATTCGAAACTGTTGAAACATTATTACGGGTTTGAAAATGTGTAATAGAATTATAATTGTGAAGAAACAGATTAGCGTTGTTGTAGCTGCTAAATAACCTTTCCCCGATTGGTATCACTATTCTTGCAATTCCAGTTTATATGGTGAGAATTAAAATCACCCATAAAAATAGTATGGTTTTGATTATCAATGTTTTCAAAAATTAAATCCCAATGTGCTTGGGAGAGTGTAAGACCTGGGGATCTGTAGCACACTAAAAGATCGAGAGAAGGCTGGATGTTGTTGATTTTGATACCTGCCAGTTCCACCGTTTCATCAGGACTAACGAGGTTGTTGATTTCTATAAAAGCAAGATTGCTACGTATAAGGATAAGAATCCCACCACCTACAGCGTATAATCGGTCTTTCCTGAATGTTTTGAAACCACTGTAATAAAAGTCGCTTTTCGAGAGCCAAGATTCCACACACACAAAAATGTCCGTGTCAGTGAGGAGATTAAGTAGTTCTTCCATTTTTGTCAAGATACTTCTTGGATTCCAGAATAGGATTTTAAGGTCTTTATGACGCAGATAAGCCATTGAAGAGTAGGTATTTCTGTTGCTAGTAGAATGAGCTGTCGGACGACTGGGATTGATCAGAATCTATTGAAGGATCACGAGCAGATTGTAATAGAAGTTTCTTTTTAATTCTGGAACACCTCGCCTTAAGAGATCGGTCTTCTATTTGGAATCTCACTACATCAATCATTTTAATCAATCCCTCCAGATCGTTAGTGAATTCTTGTGCAATACTTAGCAAGTCATGTTGTCCCAAAGATTTGCCTATGAATCGTTTGAATTGATTATAGTCTAAGACAAGAGATGAAGAAGACCGTCCAATTAGTTATTTTGCTGGTAGTAACGCTTCTTCTAGATTCGGTAACTTTTCTCCCAAAGCAGGTACGTTGTGACTAGTAGCGTCTAGAGTCTTTGGTTTTTTGGCCTTGGATTTTAAAAAGTCTGCTTTAATTAATTTTTCCAAAAATTAGGTGAAGAACTATTTTCATTATGTTGTGAGGATGGACCATTCGATGATGGTTCACCAATAGTGCTGTCAGAGGTAGTCGACAGTGGAGCGTTTTTTTTTAATCCTGTATTTAAGTGATTAGTGTTGATTTCAGGGAACTGGGGCACTGAGTGGTTGGAAGCCGCGACATTGTTGACCATTGTTAAAAGGTTGGACTGTATAATACAATGCAACAACTTTTTCAACGGTGGCTCGAATATGAGGAGATAGGAGTTTTGAGGGAAAGTAAATTATCGTACAACGAGGTTATGTTGATAGTGACCCACCCAATGGTGGGCCGTTTAGTTTATCAAAATATCCCCGTGAAGGTCGGCGGTCCGCGGTTCCTCCGGTTCCTCCGGGTCGTCCCTGAGACGTCTAGCGACGTTGGCGTCTGTAAAAGAAAGGGTCGAACGAAGATGTGAAAACACCTATCCGATACGATACGTATCCGTTCGAGACGCTGTTTCCCGTGCGCTCCTGACTGCGCGAACCGCTATCGAAGGAGGGGGGAATACAGCCAATCTGCTCAGAACGCAGAGTTAGTGGACTGTATATGGGTGTGACGTATCTCGAGAAGCGAGAATCCGTCCTCTAGCGCTGGCATAGTCACGGTTAAGCCGATTCTACTGCGTGGGCGTTAGCGCAAAGGTGGCGGTTAATCTTACAAGGACGTTGTAAGGCTCCAAGTTCGAGAATCCAGCCGAAGTAACCCGTGCTTCAACAACCTTGATTCAAAGCTCGTGCGTGACTCAATCCGTCACGCGGCTATAGGAATCTCGGTGGAAGACGCGGTCCAACTCACCACTTACACGCACAAGATCGACTATCTGCGCATAATAGAAGAGGCGTATAATGTAAGCGTGTTCAACCAGTCGAAATTCCCACTCGTAATCTTTGCTCAGACGTAATAACGACGGCGTGTACGGAAGAAGCGACTATATTGGTTGAACGGGTCAAGCCTGCCGAGATCTTTGTCGCGTTTTCTCACTCAGAGAAGGGGGACGAAGCCAGGACTTACGAGTCGAGACCTGTGGCTGGACCAGTCAATTCCGACACCGTATAATATGCGATTTTCGTAGAACAGGCAAGGGCGTAAGGGAAATTGACTTTCACAATTCGAGTCTCCGGTATCTGCTGCGCTGGGACGTCAAAGCGTATGCCAGGGTTTATTACAGGTACAGGACTCGAAAAGAGTGTCCTCCGTGTTACACGGGTGGCCGTACGGAATCGGAAAACACGATTCCCGGCGAACAGTGAATTCGGGGAACGAACACGAATCACGCGTAAACTACACCGAAATACACTTGTTGTGCGGTGAAGCAATAGCCACGTTAGAAATTTCTAAGCGACTATCGCAACTGTGCACTATTATTTGTACGAAGCTCGGAAAATCCAGAGCTCGATTTATGTATTTATTGCCTGTCGGCTCTCGTACTGCGTGTGAAACGATCTCGTAGGCGAGATCAGTTCCGGTCGCACAGTCGTGCCAAAGCTCGCTGGCAGATACTTGGTACAAGTATCTGATAGCTCGACTGGAGAGGGATCGACAGGTTAATTATTCAAAACTCGTGAAATTCGAAGTTTGATTACTCTTGCTTAGGCTTGTCAGCTCTCTTAAAGCGGGAGGAACGATCTCGTAAACGATCTCGATTCCGATCGCACAGTCGTGCAAAAGCTTGCTGGCGGATACTTGTTACAAATATCCGATAGCTCGACTGGAGAGTTTGACAGTAGCGAAGACTCAGAAGAAGTGTTCGCATGCGCGCCTCGATAGCAAGTGATCGCGAACCGGCAAGCGTGGCGAGAGTGTCAGCTGACCCGCTGCGCGGCGCTGTCTCTCTCCTGTTCGCTTGTCTCTGTTCAGCGTATGTTTGTATGTTGTTCTCTTTGTCTCTCTATACCTTCGCGACACGAGTTTGATTTGAACGTTTTGTACGTTGATCCATCGATCGCCGTGTTTATCGGCTGACATTAGCTGGTAGCCAGAAAGTCACGCCGTTTTTACTCGAACTATTGCTGGTTATTTGGCTTCTCGGAAGAATAACATCGAGGTCACCAACGAATATAGATCGCGAGAATCGCGAAATTCAAGCACGTTTCAAACTAACGCGATATTTAAACAACCATACTTATAGTAATGTCAACAGTTGATTTCTCAGTAGTGTTGGGACATGTCTTAGCGAAATGCCCTTTCTGTTTACATATAAAGCAATTCGTGGAGTCTGTACTGAAATATATCCACTAATTCGTGTCTTCATAGCATATTTGTAGAGATTCGGGTAGAAGATGCTCGTCTTCTTCCTTGATGTAAATTTGCCGTCGAAACGATAAGATGTGAGATCGACCCGGTTTGTTTAAGCCAGCCCTAATGTAACTAATTTGAGAGGCTAATGTTATCCCTTTACTTTTCAGTAAATTAACTATAAAATCATGTGGTATGACAGGGCTCACATTGGAGATGACTACTCTCTTGTTTTTTTCCATTAACGGTCTGATTTTCAGTAAGTGATTGCCTACTTGAATAGCTTTCTCCGATATTTTTTCCACTATGGAGACACTGGATAGGAATACACATACTCTTCCGCCGGAGATTTTGGAGATGAACATTATGCTACTTGGGTTGATTAGTTTATCCAAACCATCTATATATTCATCATTCGAGAGACCATCGATGGAGTCAAGTACGATGGCCTGTTCTTTCCTTGGAATTGAACTGTTTGCTGCAGCATTCGCGTACGTCTTATTGGCTGAGACTTGAGGAGAACTTTGGCTTTCGGTGGGTATTTGACCCCTGTTGTCAGAAGCCATTATTATTTAAGTGTTTTATACAGTTAAAGACTATAGATCACACGCTAACTATCGTATGAGGAATTCTCTCTATACACTGCACATGAATGTAACAGATTATTCGAGCACCAGCTGAACGGAGCGTAAGTAAATAAACACGTCTGCTCGCGACGGCTGACAGCCTCGAACCATTTGATCTTGTTAGCTTCTGTTCTTCCTTTTCGTTTTCCTTTTTAAAGTCGTTATAATTATGTAAATACTTTAAAATATTTTCTAGTTCGCTATGCCTTTCCTGTATACGAATTTTCAATGCACTGTTACAGTTCCTCGGACAGTGGCGTGTCCTGATCTTTAAGTGATTGCAGCATAAAATTTATTGTTGCATTCGCTGTTAATAAGTTGGAATCCTTACGACATAACGCTTGCATAGCCAGCTTTATTGGAAGCAGAGCTGATACAGTTTTTGATATTAAATCGAATTCGTTATCGAAAAAATTAATTTGTAAATTTCAAGTAAGAGTAGATGCCCCAAACAAATATTTATTATTTATAGCTAATACCGAAAATACCGGTATATACCTTAGCAAATACCGGTTTCAGGAAATTGCAAATTAGCACGAAGTACCGTTATTCGATATACCGGTGTAAGAAAGGGTAGTAGCAATATTCCCAAAAAGCCGTTACTGTTCGTTAAAACTTTTAGCATTTTATTGACCTACTGTACTCATTTGGCAACCAGAAGTCAAGGCGCTTTCCTGGTTTATTACCTCCTGGGACACGCGGATCCTTCAGACTCTCTGCTTAGGGGCGGTCGTGGTGTTGAAAGGCCGTTAAACTCGTCAGCTGTCCTAAACTAGTCTTCCTACGATCGCCAGCATAGACGGACGGATTTTCACGGACAGTTTTTCGCGGACGGGGCAGTCGAAACAGTCGATTTACGTGCATAAAATGTGAACTAGTTGTGCGTGATATGTGGATTTCTGTGAATCATTTGTGTGGATTTCTTTCAACGTTTGTGGACCCAATGGATATATGTGAATAGTTTTACTGTGATCGTGAATAAATTAACAATGTGGGCCGGATCGTGCAGTGAAAGGACATTGACCCCTTCTGCTCGATAATTTCATACAGCGAATAATTAAAATGCTCTTGTGAATTTAGCGAGTAGGCAGGTTCAGTGTTTCACGCAGAATAATTTGTGAATACAGGAATCATTTTCACCTCGCTGGGGCTCTACAGGAGAACCAAGGTAAGCAAGGTTTTAAAATAATTCTAATACCGTCAATTTTAAAGCGACTGCCTTTTAAAAAATAGGTCCGTAAAGAGGAGACTTGGAGCTGTTACCTCGTTTTCTTTCGAATTTTTAAAATAGTCCCGGCTATAGGAAAATTGCATTTGTTTAAAACTTTTTCAAAGTAAATGGTGAAAAAATCATTTTTTCCAAATCGAAATATTTTCAATAGATACTCTTCTGTGTTCACTACAAGCTCCTAAAATCTCATTTTCCTCGGTACGTTAGTTCTAGTGTTATAATTTATTGAAGAAAAGTTGCCACTTTTCTTTACACGTCTGCAAATCCAACATTTTTCAAGATTTCGAAAAATCCTTCGAGATTCCTGCATAGGCTACTAAAGACTACAACATATTCAAATTTGAACTGTCCGACATAGGACTCAAAAAATTTTCTTGTCTTGTTTGTTCCTTGCTTTCGACCGCGGTGTATCACCATCGCTCGACTTCTGTCGCGCGCGGCCGTCTCTGCCAACACGCCTCTAGGTCGCGCTTTGATTGGTCCATGTTTTTCGTTAATAACTCCTTAACAAAGCCGAAACGGCCATTTTTGCAAAGGAAAATGTCGCTTCAAATGGCCTCAGGAACCTCCCCTTTAAAGGAACTCAGACATTTTTGGGACACCCTGTATAGAAATTGATACACTTTGAGCGGCTAAAGTATATCGTTGTGGGAATACTAGTTCTAGGATAGAAATCTGATGTGAATATGGAATTAATAGAATTGAATTCCTTAAACATGTAGTACAATATATTCAGTAATTAAATAAGGGTTACAATTGTATTTGTGTACAGTGTGGTCGCGGATACTAATATCCCAAACTCTCGGTTTTGACGCACTGAGAAATGCGGGGGTTACGGTTATCTAGCTATTTGTGCGATGGAATACGTACTGTTGAGTTAATGTTCGAAAAGGACTTTATACCCGATCTTGCTATACGTAACGTGTCGCAACGTGACTAGAAATTTGGGTGGGAGTAGGTTAATGTTACGAGAGCCGAAAATAATTATCCATTTCCTCATCCACGCGGCGACTCGACGGTGAAATACACATCGACCAGTCCTCGTGTACCTACATTTCCGAAGTGGCGACCCGGTGGTGAAATACACACCGGCCAGTCCACGGTATCACCTATCCAAAAAACCACGTGGCGACCTGTCGGTGAAATACACGGCGGCCAGTCCACGGGTTCCTTCCTTATATGGCGACCCGACGGTGAAATACACGTCGGCCAGACCATTGCTCCATATCTTGGCGAGGTGGCGACCCGGTGCGGTAGTGAAATACACACCGGCCAGTCCATAAAACCAAGTCTCCTAATTATAAAACCTCGGTCACGCATCACCCGCTTAGCCCTCGGCTCGTAACATAAGAAACAAATATTTTTTTTCAAATATACACGGAATATCTATTTTATGTTTCCAGAAAAATATTTTTTTCTGTATGTAAATGAATCATTATTTAATATTAGAAATAGAATATTTTTTCATAATGTACAAGTAATGTTCATTACATATTATGAAAAAAATATTTTTTTCTAAATACAAAATGAATATTCATTTAATATCCGAAACAGAATATTTTTTCCTCAACATTCAGGAAATATTTTATATTTATCATAGAAAAATATTTGTTCCACAATATTTGGTACATACACATTTCATATCTCGAATGAAATATTGGATTCAAATATAAAATAAATCTTTATTCAATATTAGAAGTAAAATATTTAAATTTATAATTTACTTTGAATATGTATATATATATATATATATATATATATATATATATATATATATATATGTATATGTATATGTAGTGCGTGTCTTTTGTTATTATACACATATTGTGATGTTATTATCAAAGATATTGAACTGTTCTTTGCGGCAAAAGATTCTGTAGACTTTCCCGAATACAGTGATATCTAGTATTAATATATTATGAATGTTTAAACATGTTTAAACAATCATTAAAGAAGGGCGGACACTACTTTTGCACCAATTTTTGAGTATATTTTTGAATTTATCTAAAAAAATAAGGGTCCAGCGGAAAATCGGAATATACCACGCGATAGAGCAGACTTTTATCTTGAGAAACCCTCGTTTGAAGTTTGCAACGTCGATGTTTTTACCAAACCAGAAAGCAAGTTTCTTATTTTGTTTCTTATAACGTTTAAATTCCATAACAACGTATGCCACACCAACTATATACCACAACAAAATCCGGAAAGTTGTACAACGTATATATAATGTTTATTTGCCTTCTTGCCGCCACGCCTGGTTCGGTGCTGGAAAAGATTGCTCGCTGAGCATTCTGGCTCGAGCACCGGAAGGTTTCAACCATAGGCATCCCCTGGGGCAGGCATGACCAGAAGTAGCTCACTTGAACGCAAAGTCGAGGGAGACGCCTACTTCTCCCGCCCGCGCGTCTCGCTCCCCGTGGCGGCCGTAGTCCTCAGAGCTCCTCAGACTCGTGCCTACCGCTTGCGGCACGTACTGCGTGTGGCGCGTTGCGGCGACTTTCGGACCCACAGTCAGTGTTAGGATATGGTTCATCTTTTCTCGCGCATGCGCGGCGATTTTGGCCTCAGTAAAGTAAGATTCTCGATAAAATGGGGTACCTTGAGCACACGTCCTTGTAGGACACGTCCTGAAGTCTTTTTGTCCGGAATAAATTGTTTCGATACTTTCCCGCCAATATAACTTTCTTAGGACTCCACTACCTCGTCATCATGATATAGATACGTTACTGTTTTGGCCGCGCATGCGCGAGAAAAGATGGACCATATCCCAACACTGCCCACAGTAGGCACGGGTCTGAGGAGCTCGGAGGACTACGGCCGCCACGGGGAGCGAGACGTGCGGGCGGGAGAAGTAGGCGTTACCCTCGAATTTGCGTCCAAGTGAGCTACTTCTGGACATGCCTGCCCTGGGGTATAGAGAGGAGAGGAAAGTGTTCGGGTTTCGGTAGCAAGCGGCACGATTTCAAGAGACACCGCCGTCTCGAGTAGACTCAGCCAAGTGTGCATGGGCCAAAACCGGATCCGCCCAGGCCCGGATGGGTGTGCAGAGACCTTTATATGGCGACCCGACGGTGAAATACACGTCGGCCAGTCCATTGCTCCATATCTTGGCGAGGTGGCGACCCGGTGGTGAAATACACACCGGCCAGTCCACAAAACCAAGTCTCCCAATTATAAAACCTCGGTCACGCATCACCCGCTTAGCCCTCGGCTCGTAACACAGTCATCTATAAATTCAGATAAAGATAAAATATTTAGTACCAAGCAAGCACGAATATCCTAATTCTTTATTTCTGATAAAGTAACAGTAACAATTACCCCGGAAAAGTTTAAAGATCTCATAATTAAAATAGTGGTGCAAAATAGTGTGCCTGTAACCTTTTTTTCACAACCTGGCTTTGTAGGTTTAAACAGCGAAATGGCTAGAAAACTAGGAGTTTGCCTAGAAAAAGAAAGCAACAAAAAATTGATATAATTGAAGCGGCTAGATACAAGAACGAAGAACTTCAAAAAAGTCTAAAAGATCGTTTGATTTTTATTAAAATGAATGCATGCACGCGTCACAGAATCAATTATTTTGCGTTTAATGTTCGGGTTGTTGATAAAAATAATAAAATTCTAAGTCGAACAATTGGGATAAATGATGCTCAGGCACATCACAAGAGCAAGTATCTTCAGAAATTGATACAAGTGTAGGGTTGAGGAGAGGATGTATGTATGCGTGTGTGCGTGAGTGGCCGTTGGCGCCGTTGGCCCCCTACGAATCACGCGATCAGTCGGCGCGAATCGTTGGCGAGATCGATCGCGCGATTTCCAAAAGACGATCGGCCGAGGCTTCTTGGTCAACACAGTACGAGGAGAAGAGATCACACTCTCTGCAGATCTGTGTAACAGTAACAATCCAGCGTAGCAATAAATATTATATTAATCCTCCTCAGGCATTTTCCTTCCTTTAAATCAGAAGTGAGACCGAGGCGGCGCAAGTAAAATACAGTGAAGTTTATAAGAATTTTCGAATATCGGGAATAATAATATTTTTTTTACCACAATAGCTGAAGAAACGTGAGTGAGACGGTAATCGGTTAATATTTTTGTAAACGAAGTAAAGTAACGAAGTGCCGAAATGTCTAAAGGACTGAGTGGGCATACGGCCGCGGAACTGAAGGAAGTTTTAAGAACGAAGAATATGAGTACGTCAAGATCGAAGAGCGTATTATTGGCCAGGCTAATGGAAGCGGATCCTGACGGACGATGTATGGAAGAAGAGGAAATCATCGGTCTAAACGATAGGGTGAACAACGAACAAAATCACACAGAATTACAAAATGCACGTTGGGGTGAACAACTCGCACGGATTGAGTTGGAACCCGTACGAAAAGAACGCGAATTATTGGGTGCAAGAATCGACATTTTAGAACGAGAAACAGAGTTGACGAGTCGCGAAGCTGCTTTAGCCAGTCAACCGCTGGTGCCGTCCATGGAAAAAGCAAGTCTCAAGGCAATCGGCGAATCGCTAGCCAAATTCAGTGAAAGAACCGATTCCGTCGTATAGGAAAGACAAATCAGACACGTAGTGAAAGTGTAATTCAGGTAATTTTAACTGCATCGACTGATCGACCGCTATCCACCGGCAGGTTCGAAAGAACCACTGTCCTTTTTACGACATCCCAACAACAGTTTAGGTAAAATAATAATTAAATGACATCTCGTGTCCGCTTCCCCGTGTTGTTTCTTTTACTACGTGAAAGTTGTAATTTTAGGACTACGTCGTCAACCTTATCTCACAATGTTTAAAAAATATTCAGCAACTTTATGAATCCAAAATAAGGAATAGTTCAAACCTTACAGTCGTTTCTAGTTTTTGTGCTGTGTTACATCCCATGTGTACCGTATGAAATTTTTATACGGTGCGTGCAGTAAAGGTTAACTAAATTGAAAAATATTGTATTTGGCGATATGACAATATTAGTTTTCCTAAAATTAACATTTTATTATTTTCTTGTGTATCTGAAATCATTTTTCATATCAGTCATATTTTTATAATAGTTCTATGTGCCTGTGCTACCCCGGAGATTTACCGCGGGTCAGGCTTTCGGAATAATACTCGGGTAACAGGTAGGCTTGATTGTAACGCTTTATTTTGGTACTGGTAAACACTTATTGTTACAGTCCACGACTACTTTCATCGGCGGTCTATTAACTACTACCCGTGGGGTCTGGCGTCCCATCCCCGGTCGGCTACCCACTTTTCGCCGACAGGGCCCTTCCCTCTCTCTTAGCTGGCAATTTCTTCACATGTGTCGTATGTCTTTTGAATGTTCTTCCGTCTTTTTCTAATTTAAGTTCATTCCCTTTTCTTTCTATCACTTTGTATTTATCTTTTCCGAACCTACATTCCAGTTTGTTTGAGGCTGTCATATTTTGTGCTATCACTTTGTCTCCTGGCTGTATGTCGCTGGATTTTACTCCTCTTGCTTTGTCTTCTCTATCTTTCCCTTTTTGTTTTTTGACAGTGTCACTGTCTTTTGCTTCAGTGTCTCCTTCTGTGGCTATTAGCTCTGTTATCGACGGTACAAACCTTTTTGTACTTCCACTTGGTAGTCTTTTCCGCTAGCATGTGCAATTTGCAAGCGTTTTAGGATTGACTTGTTCATGTTTTCTACCTCTCCATTAGCTTGCGGCCAATAAGGTGGCGTGTGGATGAGTTTGATATTGTGAGTATTGCAAAATTCCTTAAATTCACTGCTGGCAAATTGCCTTCCGTTATCAGCTCTAATACTTTTTGGAAATCCCAGACGCGAGAACATCTCCGAGAGATGGCTTATTATTACAGATGAAGTTGTGACTTTCAGGAATTGAATTTCTTGGTATCAGGAATAATAATCAATGATTACTAATATCATATCTCTACTCGGTAATGGACCCATTAAATCGATGGCAAGACAATGCCAATGTCCTTCCGGGAATTGGTGTCTACACATCAAGGGTGGTTTGTTTGGTTGTGAGACTAGTAAGCAGTCTTTGCAGTTTTTAACAAATTTCTCGATCTGCTTATCCATTGACGGCCACCAGACTTTAACTCGTACACGTCTCTTCATTACGGTTTCTCCTGGGTGTCCTTCGTGGGCTAGTTCCAATACTTGTTTTGTTAGCGTTTGAGGTATTACAATTCTGTTGTTTCTCAGTATTACTGGGCCCATTGACTTGTTCTGAAAGGGAAATATATATTTTTGTCCTGTAATGGCCAAGAATCGTTATTAATTTTTCTGACTGCGTCGACTATGTCTCTGTCCTCTCTGCTTTTTGAGATTATTTGGGAAATTTTCATCACCTTTGGAGTGCCCAATATTTGTAATTTTTGAAGCTGCGCAAATTAAAAAACGATTTTTATCGCACTTGAACGGGCGGTAAAATTCGCAAAACAAAGATATTTCTATAAGAGGGAAAATGCCTGAGGAGGATTAATATAATATTTATTGTTACGCCGGATCGTTATTATTACACAGTTCTGCAGAGAGTGTTCTCTCCTCGTGTCGTACAGCGTTGACCACGATCTCGCCAACGGACAATTCGCGCCCGCTGATCGCATGTTCGTGGGAGGCCAACGGACATTTACACACGCACACGTACACGTTCATTCTTACGGCGAGTCTGTCGATCGTCTTTTCCCTAACGTCACGTTGAATTCGCGGGACCCATCGGACACTCACGCACACACGCACGCATATATTCTTGCCTCTATCCTACACACGGTCATTCCTGACCTGGCTCCGACCTTCGAGCATCACCCACATTACCGATTCGTATTATTTCACATCATTCTCACTTATTTCATTCTCGTAATATAATCTCGCATTTTCCACGGTCGCATGTTTTTCGCCTCCTATACTGATGCGGCTCTACCCTTCAGCTTCGTCATCACTAACAGTTGAGCCATTTGTTCGCCCAGCTTGAACACTTTCATTACGTGTCTGATTTATCTTTCCCATACGACGGAATCGGTTCCTTCGCTGAATTCGGCTGGTGATTCGCCGATTATCTTGAAGCTTGCTTTTTCCATGGACGGCGCCAGCGGTTGATTGGCTAAAGCAGGTTCGCGTCTCGTTAACTGTCTTTCTCGTTCTAACATGTCAATTCTTGCGGCCAATAATTCGCGTTCTTTTTATACCTACGAGTTCCAACTCCTGCCGTGCAAGTTGTTTGCCCCAAACCGATCAGTCCAGGCAGTTTGAATTACCTGTATCGTCGAACGCCGCGACCTTTGCCGGCCTTTTACCTGACCGCAATTTTTGAGAACCCGCAAATTAAGTAACGAAATTTCAAAGAGAAAGAATTGGATTAATACTTTCTAACAATTCTCTAAAGAAAACTATTGCATACTATGTTGTGTACTAATATTGAAAATGTTGAAGTTGTGCCATTCCACGCGAAATCGGACACTTTTCTGAGTAGTGTTTCAGATTTTGTTCACATTTGAGTATGTTGTAATCTGTAGTGACCTGTCAACGAATCTCAAAGGATTTTGTTATAATAAGAAGAATAATTGCAAATTTACATCATTTTGTCTTGCAGCAGGAAAAAATTTATACATATGGTATACATAAAATACTGAAAGTTTTATTTTTAATCCTTTTGAAGGTGGGTCTGTATTGAAATTTAAGAAGCTGTTACGTACGGAGACTTCGTCTACGTGACTTTTTGGACCCTCCTCGAATCCACATGCTGCTCTAGAGAGATCCGCTCGTTTATCCAAAAAAAAACAACTCTCTCACGGGGGTGTAGCAGGCTGTGAAAATTCTCAGGAATTTCCACTCAGCTGCACGCCTACACCCACCACAATTTGTAGTCAATTTTGGGGTATATAAAGGCCACAATTTCACCTACGAGCGGGCTCAGTTGAAATTCAGTCACGTCGTGTTACATTACGTACAGCAAGATCGGGTATTAAAGTCCCCTTTAAGCACAATATTCACTAGTACGTATTTTATCGCGCAGTCAATTTAATCACGGTTGCCCCCGCATTTCTCAGTGCGTCAAAACTGAGAGTAAGGGATTCAGTATCCGCGACTACACGTCACACGAAACAATTGTAAAGCCTTTTTAATTATTGACTACATTATACTTTACTTTAGAGCATTTAAAATCTCTTAAATTCCATATTCACATCATATTTCTATCGCAGTACTAGTATTCCCACAACGATAAACCTTAGCCGCTCAAGGTGTATTAACTTCTATTCAACGTTACGGAAGCCGATACCAATTTTCCATTTCCTAAACCACGCGGCGATCCGACGATGAAGTACACTTCGGCCAGTCCACATGTCCTTACCTTTCCGAAATGGCGACCCGTCGGTGAAATACACGACGGCCAATCCACGGGTTCCTATCTTATGACGACCCGACGATGAAATACACGTCGGCCAGTCCGTTGTTCCATATGAGGTGGCGACCCGGTGGTGAAATACACACGGGCTAGTCCACAAAACCAAGTTCCCAATTATAAAACCTAATATAATCTCGGTCGCACATCACCCGCTCAGCCCTCGGCTCGTAACATATACATAGACTGACTCCGACTCCAGGAGTCGATATGTAGCTTTTTCTTACTCCGGCTCCGACTCCGGTGATCAGCAAATAATCCCAAACTCCGACTCCGACTCCGAAGCCCTGGAAAATAATCTTTCAACACTGACTTGTATCGGAGGCATTGCCGTCACAATTCTAGCTGTGTCGCCAATAATTTCAGGGAAATAGCGATAGCTTCTTCCACACTCAATTTTCATAAGTGGTCATATTTTTCCATTTTTCTCAAGCCATCATAAAATTCGTGCTGAAATTTGATTTTTTAATGTCTACTGGTTCGTCTCTTGAATTTAAACGTCTTCGTTTTCTTATTAAACGTTCTAATTCATCTAAATACAGTTCGAAGTTTAATGCTTCATTTGAAGAAGACGATTCCGAACTTACGTAAGATATAACTTCTTCATCTTGTGATTCATCAGATTTAGACGCCTGTAACTGTAACTGTAACACTTTCAAGCGGATTGCAATGTTATACAGTGTCTCCTTTGCTAAATTAATTTGATCGTTGTTTAATAAAATTCGATTCATTGGGTCAACGTAAATAGCAGCTAATGAAACTTTATTCTACATTAGCTGATTCTCCCTTTTTTTCATTGAAATTTGATACACATCAGCAATGGACCCTTCAGTTTGGTTTAACTGATGCATCAAGTTTTTCCAGTCCAGTAAAGATTTTCCGGGCATCAAATCTTCAGCTTGCAGCTTTAAGGTGACAATATAAGGATATGACAGAACCTTTCTCGTTTTGCTGTTTGTTCCCATTGTTCTTCAAATAATGAAAATCTTTGTCTATTGAGATCTCCAAGAAAGGCCTCTAATTCAATTAAACGCTTAATTATTAAATAAGTGCTCCCCCAACGTGTAGCTTGGTCTAGAATAATTCTTTTGCTAGCTCGTCTTTTGAGAATTGCATCAATTTTAGGAGTTCTGCTTGCAACAGCCACTTATCTTAGTTTCCCGATGTGATTAGCTGCGTGTTGAGATTTTAATCCATGTCGTATCGCTAATTGCAACGTATGTAAAGCCAATCGCATATGTTCAGTTCGGAATATCTTTGATGCTTCTTCAGCAATATCATCTAAGGCCTGGGCGACATTGGCTCAAAAAACGCATGTTCCTGCTTTTTTCCTTCGCCTGCTCGGCAAGGCAGTCCCCGCCACATCCAGTCCGACTCTCCCTTCAGCGCGAGCCCCGCGATGCTGCACCGGCAGGTAGGTGCACACATACACCCTCGCCTCTATCCTACACTTGTATCAATTTCTGATGATATTCGCTGGTGAAATGCCTGAGTATCTTTTATTTCAATTGTTCGAGTTAGAATTTTATTATTTTTATCAACAAACCGAACATTAATCGCAAAATAATTGACTCTGTGGCGCGTCCATGCATTCCTTCTTGTATCTAGCAGCTTCTATTATATCAATTTTCTGATGCTTTCTTTTTCTAGGCAAATTCCTAGTTTTCTAGCCATTTCGCCGTTTAAGCCTACAAAGTCAATTTGTGAAACAAAGGTTACAGGCACACTATTATGCACCACCATTTTAATTAAGAGATCTGTTAACTTTTCCGGGGCCATTGTTGCTGTTACTTTATCAGAAATTAAGAATTGGGATATTCGTGCTTGCCTGGAACTAAATATTTTATCTCTTTCTAAATTTATAGATGACTGAGTACGTGTACATGTATCTTTTCTATTTACTTCTTCTAATACTTTAGGATGGAAACGATGCAAATGTCTTTTTAAATTTGATGCCCTTGTAGGTACATTTTTCCCCCGCAAGTTAAAAAACTACTAATTTTTGTTTCGCATAATCTCTTACCGTCATCGTCTTTTACAGTACATTGACACTGATAATATTTCTCATCGATTGTAATTGTAAAATGTTCAAAAACTGCAGACTTTATCGACATTGCAAAATGCAAGAGATGTAAATATCTAAAAATATTTAGTTTCTTTAAACTTAAAACTTACTGTTTTAAGAAAAAGGAAGAAGTAGGTAACCATAAATAATACTCACAGAAAAGGGATAAAAGGAAGCACCATGAGAATATAAGTTTTAGTTGCGCTTCTAGGTATCTTCTTTATATTATAGAAAGATCACGACGTTACGACTATCTACCTAGGGCTCTGCGGGTACCCGACAAATGCCGATTGACCAAGCTGGGTCGGGTACTCGCACGAAGCGCGCTATCCGCACCAATGCGAGCTATCCGCACCAATGCGAGCGACTCGCAACGAACGAAGCGAACTGCTCACACCGAAGTGAGCGCTCGCACCAAAGCGAACGGCTCGCACCGAAGTGAGCAGTCGCATGAAGAGATTGACTCGAAATAAATTCGGGTGTAATGTGATATGAATCGAGTTATAGCGGGAAGATCGGCACACCGATATTATCAAGCATTGTAATATATTGAGAATGCTAAATTTCCGGGATGTTCTACTATGTATGTTAATAGTAAAATGGATATAATGTTGAGTAACGTAAATTCAGAATTTGTATAAATATTTGTATAATGAATTCATATTGGAAATAGTTGTGCAATAACAACTATTTCTTAGATTTATATAAATAACTAGATATGAAATGCATTTAACATTATTTCATTAATTTTTGTATGTACATATAAACATTTAGGAGTGAATGTACATTCTGGTTTAGTGTACAGTCGTAAAAAAGTGTCGCAAAATTGTATATAATGTTCAAATTTAACGTTACACATCGTTAAATAGTTTTTAAGAAAAATATTTTATAATATTGGTGATTTGATTTGTAACTAAGTTGGGCAAAAGTTGTTCGTATACGAATGTTTAAATATCGCATTAGTTTGGAACATTTTGCTCGAATTTCGCTGTTTTTTTCGCGACATTTCGCGAATTTCAATCCGTGTTTCACGGAGGACACTCTTTCCGAGAACCTTCTCTGTCATAAGCCCTGGTGATGTTTTGTCGTCCCAGCGCAGCAGAAGAACCATTTCGCGGATTGTGATATGGTCAATTCACTATACGCCTTTGCTAAGTGCTACGTAACTAGTATTCTGTGCGTGAATTGATCGGTCCAACCACAGGACTTGAATCGTAAGGCCCAGACCCTCCTCCACTGAGAGAGAACGTGACGACGAGCTCAGCAGACTTGACCAGTTCAACCACCATAGTCGCACCCACATACGCCGTCGCTAGTGCCAGATAGCTACTACCAGAGCGGAGATCGTGACTGGTTGAACAACACATACGCTATACGCCGCACAGTGGGCCGGATTGAGATGTCACGCGACATTTTACGAAAAGACCGACTTTCTAATTTTGATATTTTCTCAATTGATATCGTTTTCTAAATGTCCACCGACGACGAAAATGAAAAAACTAATGAAATACAATAGCAGTTCTAGTTGTAATTCACGCATAAAGTTGTACATTTTAGAAGTAGCACTTTTCACTTCATAATTTGCTCGTTCTTTTTTAATGTGTCATGATTACTGTACTGAACGCATTGCCCTGAAAATTTTTCTACCTTAAAGTGCATACTTTATTGATAAGAAAACATACTTTTCATTGACAATAATTATAAGTAACATATTTTAAAAAAAGACTGGACAAAATGAAAACTATTCTTTAAAATTTCGATCTTTGACAGGCACGACCTTTTTTCTTTCGTCAGCTTTCGTATTTTAATAAACTAGGATCTTTTCAGTGAACCTTCCTCTATGTAATGGCGCAAAAATCTCGTCCCCCCACAGCCCACCGCTCGAAATTTTATTTTTTGAAGACATCTGCCGCGCGGTATCCTGACCACGCTCGAACGCGCGACGCTTCTTTCTCCATATATAAATTAATTTATTTTGTTACAACCACCTACATTTGTAAGCGAAATTTAAGCGAGGCCGTTGGGCTCTTTTGGTGACCTCGTCTACTCTGTATGTTTTTTCAAATAAAAGACACCAATAATACCGAATTGCCCGTAGTAGCAATATAACCACAATACCATTACTCTTCGTCAGAAGTTTAGTATTTTACTGATATGTTGTCCACATTTAACAATTAGAAGGCGAGCCATCGAAGAGTTCTTTATTTCCCTTTGCTTTGTTTGAGTAATTTTTCGGGTTTATTGCCTCCTACGTTCTTTCCTTGGGACACGCGGATTGCCCGAGTTTATCACTCGAAGATACAATAGTACCTGCGAGGGACTCTCGGTTTGGAGCGGTCATTTTCCTCCTTCAATACCATGTTTTTAACCAATTATCTCAGACGATCGTTTCCCTTCCCAATTTTCCGAAAATTGCAATCAACAAATCCGCTTGCCCCATAGTCAAATATACGCCCACACAGACCTTACCTTCTTTGACACCATCCGACATTAAGTTACTTCTTCAGTAATCACACTTCGTGAAATACGTCTATAACGCACGATCCGCAACACTGTATTTACATTCATCTTGTTTTCAAAAATATAATATTTTATATTGTGTTAAATTGTGCATCATTTTCGTATCTTTCTACCAACTCTATCACCGTAAAGGGTCATAGAGAATCGCGTAACAATCGCTTCGCAACGTGAGTTCGCGATAAAACATATATCTGGCAATTTTACATACATCTGGTAAGTAATTTTTGTTTACGATCTACTTCTAAGTCATTTTCTATCTCTCAAGTTATTAATTTTGATCTATTATTCAGGTATTATTTTAAAAATGGAAGAGTTTCGCAAATATAAAGATTTGTACTCCCAATTAAAGAAGGCATCGAGAGATATGGGAGATTATTTGTTTTTAATTGCAAAAATAAAAGATACGGTTGAGATTTCGACAGAAGACTTGAACACAATAAACCATCCATTACAGAACTTTACTTGTAGACTAAAGCAGAGATGGATTAAAGCAAGATATACTGAAGATTGATTTTTAAGACAAAATAAAGAATGGTTAGAGACGGATTTTATTTATCCAAGTAGTATGCTAAATATTCCATCAACAAGCCGTTCAACGTCAAAAACATCAAGACAAAGCTGTACTGTAGAAATATATAAAGGAAAGAAATCGTTTGTAAATTGTAGTAGTAGAGAACAACTTCGAAGAGCTCACTCTTTAGTTGACAATTTCTCTTTACAAGAATTATTACTTGCGACAAAATTGAGTTTTAAGCAACACGGGATGCATCATCAAGCGCATTTGATTCATTGCCTTCAGGGATATAATTTTTATAACAAGATAAAAGCCATTTTTGAAAAAATGGAGCGTCAACAGAGAAAATTAATGACGACAACAGAAGCATTAAATATTTACATAATAGCGGACCTCTCAAAATATCATTACATCAGCATGAGGAACGAAGCAATAAAATGCAAAAATAATGCGTTTCCTTCATACTATAGATTGGGAGTTGAAAAACGAAATTGCTATCCTCCAAAAAGTGCTATAACAATCACAGAAACTTCTGCTAGAGTGGAATAACAAAGTTTATTAGACCATACCGTCTCAAGATTGTTAAAAACGTTAAATGGATTGGAAAACAATAGCACCTTAATTTCGACATGTAAATGGGGTTGCGATGGAACTTCTGGGCAACCCAGATACAAACAAATATCCCACACAGATGATGAGATAAATGAAGAGTCAACTTTTATTTCTAGTCTTGTGCCTTTAAGGTTACATAATACACGAAACCAACAAATTGTATGGGAAAATCCACGTCTCTTTCAAAATATGAAATGTTATTAACTATGGTTGATAACAAAGTATGCAACGCCAAAACGGGTACAAAGTCTACAATGCGTTGCTATATTTGCAAGGCTACACCAGTAGAAATGAATAATTTAAAACTAGTATCTACCAAGTCGTGCGAAACGAATAATTATTCTTTTGGTATTTCATCTCTCCATACCTGGATTAGATGTTTTGAATGTTTGCTGCACGTAGCGTACAATCTACCTTTTAAAAAATGGGCAGCAACCAATGAAGATATGAAACAATTACAGGCACAAAGAAAAAAAGAAATCCAAGACTTATTCAGACAAAAACTGGGTCTTCTGGTCGATTATGTAAAGCAAGGGTGGGGTAGCTCAAACGACGGAAATACCGCTCGTCGTTTTTTTGAAAATGCAGAAATCTCGGCAGAAATAACCAAATTAGACATTCAATTGATTAAACGATTTCATATCATCCTTCAAGTCATCTCATCACCATATAAAATAGATCCGAATAAATTTCAATCATATAGCTTTGAAACTGCAAATCAGTTTGTCCAAAATTATGGATGGTATTACATGCCTCCTTCTGTGCACAAACTTCTTCTTCACGGAGCAGACATAGTAAGGCACGCACTGCTTCCTATTGGATACTTGTCCGAGGAAGCACAGGAATCGAAGCACAAGAATTTCAAAAAGTACAGGTCAGGAAGTAGCAGAAAAATGTCAAGAATGAGCACGAATGAAGACACATTTTACCGTCTTTTGTTGACATCAGACCCATTCATGTCCACCGCAAGAATGGAATCAACCAAAAAAAGGCACAAAAGATTAGATCCGGAAGCTATGAAATTATTATTTATTTAAGTAAGAGAAATATAGTTACATTACACGTAAGTTACATTCAATATTTCTACTTTTAACGCTTTATTCTTTTGTTTTGTCAATGACTAACTTTATTTTAAATTAATTATTTTTTTCTTTACAGGTTTACAGTTTATTGGAAATTATTTGCATCATGTGGAATTTATTAAAGTTAAAATTAATGTAAACTTCTTTTTTTCTTATATTTTATTTTTATTCTTATCCTTGTGTATGTTTTGTGTAGTTTATCATTAAATATTAATAATTATTATGTAGTTTATGATACGTATCTTATATTATTGATCATTATATTTAATTTTATGTTTCACTTATTATATAATCTATAATAAAATTGTTTATAACATTAATAAAAGTGATTAAACAAAAAAAAACGTATCATTTTTTATATCATTTAAGAGGAATTATACTCCTTAATACTCATATCAAATTTCATTACAATCAGTCAAATATTAGTTATAAATGTCGCGTGAATTCTCAATCCGGCCCACTGTGCGCCGTTACTATTGTGCGCAGATAGTAATCTGTTCGTGTATGTGGTGAATTGGACCACGTAATCCACCGAGATTTTACGGCTTTGTGACGTATTGAGTTACTTCCAGCTGGAAATCGAGGTTGCCGGAGCACGGGATAATTCGACCGGACTATCGCCCTTGGAGCCTTACAACCTCCTTGTGAAATTTTTCTCTAACGCACACGCAGTAGAATCGGTATAAACCGTAACTACGCCAGTGCGAATTGACGAACTCTCGATTCTCGAGATTCGTTACAAAACATACAGTCCACTAAATCTGTGCTGAGCAGATTCGCTGTATTCCCTCTCCACGATCGCGATTGTCGCTGTCAGGAGATTACGGGAAACAGCGTCACGAACGAGTACAATTACGTGTCAAACAGGTGTTTAACATCTACGTTCGTTAATTTATTTTACAGACACCAACGTTGCTAGACGCGGACAGACCGCCTGCTCTTTGGCATTGATTAAAATAAACGGCCCAACAGTAGGTGGGTCACTATCAATATAAAACCGCTGTACAAATACATTACCACATCATTCCTATTTCCTCATATTCGAGCCGCCGTGAAGAAGCATCGGATTGTATAATACAGGCAACGTTTTTAACAACGAGATTATTCGTTCTGCGGGATTAACGAATTTTAGATGCCTGCGTTGTGGGCATCGAGCTTGTTGCTGCGTGGAGATTAGCAAACACCAGTAGTGCCGACATATAATGTATTTATGTATTATACGAAATGCAGGGGATATCTCTATTTCGGTCACACTTACACTCAATATATCTCACTCTACCTTACTACCGTGACTCACTCTTTCGATGAGAATAACATTAATAAAGTTCGCGGCGCCGTTGTTAAAAAAAATAAAAACCGATTTTTTCGACGTTTCTTCCGTGAAAAACTAAGTTAACCTTCAAATTGTTGCATTTTATCTATACTGAAAGCCTATTGGACAGAAATAATTAAGACATGCAATTACCTTTATTAGTATTCTAGTACGTCAGAACATAAAATCTGAAAATATTCACCGTGTTTCCAACAGATCGGTTGGATCAGCTGTAAACTTAGTAAACTAGGTTCATAAGTCTACTTTTCCTTTATTTGATCAATTCCTTTTTGTTTTAACTATGTAATAATCCATGGTATTTTTGCAGAATTCTTTCAGAACCAATATTTACATATTTAGAAAATCTTTTAAGGTACATTACGTCAAAAAACAATATCGGAGCAATTGTTATTTCATCAATTTTTAGTTATGCATACCCTTAATTCTGGTAGTATTCAACATTTACTGCGGTAAACCTATAAGTATCTTCGAATTTTAAATAATCTGTTACAGAGAAAAAAAATGAATTGAAGTTGTAGTAATTGCTCCATTGTTATTCAATTCCTTTGAGACTTTTGCTGCCTGTACCTTGTCTTTTATGCGTAAAAGAAAGGAATTGATTAAATAAAAAAAAAAGTAGACTTATGGCCGTGCGCGAACCTAGCATGAGAATGTGCACAGTCGAGCGCCTAACGCGCTGACCCAACCGATTTGTTGGAAACATGTTTAATATTTTCAGATGTTATGCGCCGACGAAGTAGAATACTAAACAAGTTAATTTCATTCATTAATTATTTCTGTGAGATGCATAACTGAAATGAAATGCATACAGCTGGACCGCGACCCGACGAACGGACCCTTAGGACGAGACGAGCGGCGGCTACCTCCGCTTCGACCCCCCCCCCCCCTTACTCGCCAACCACTGGCCCTGGGATCCTTGACTTCGACGAGCAAGGGATGACCCGAGCATTCATTCAGTTGAATACTCCCGCACTCGAAGCAATGTTTAGAATATCATTCCGCCTAGTTTAAGCTCTCGCGCTAATTTCGCGTTAATTTCATATAATTGCGCGTCCTTGCGAATACATCGTCTTACAGTTTATCAGTAGACAGCGGATGTTCATGCATATGCATATTTCTATAGGAAGTAGGTAAAATTTTGAGACATGGACAGAAATTTGTTTTGTCATTAGTGGAATCTAAATATATAGTTTCTATTTTGCATATTTTGCATATTGCATATTTTTTGCATAAGTGCATATTTATTGCATAAAATACATAAATTTTGCATACACGCATGTTTGGTTGAAAGTTTATCAAGCAAGAACATACGAAATATGTAGATAAAAGATAAACGTAGTAGACCAAGCAACATTGCGTCGGCCGTCTCAGCCATGGACATTGCCATCAATGTCTCTCCGATCATCTGTCTATTAGTAAACTATCTTATAGTCAAGCATAATATTTCCAAAGACATCATGTTATTCATTTACATAAGTCGATTAATGGTGCTAAGAGGAAAATTGTGCTTAAGAATTCAAATATTGAGAAGATGCCTAAGGCGAAAACTTGCAAACGTGTAATGGTGTCCATTTGGATTGCAGCTTTAGGGGATAATTCTATTACTGTAGAGGGAGAAGACGTTTACTGCAAAAGTTATTCGAAACTGAAAGACATTATTTTAAGATTATAATAAAGTTTTATAACATTTTAATTTATAATCCGTTAAACATACATTTCATTTCTTTCAGATTAACCATAAACTTCAAGCTATATTACAAAGAAATAGCAACTACAATATACTGTCTAAAATTAGTGATATTTTGAAAGGTGCAAATGTCGAAGGACCACAAGAAATCCCAGCACAGTATTACTATCAATACAAATATGCCCTACAACGTCGTGTGATGTGGCGAGATCGTTTTCGGCGTGTAAGTTAATTTTAACCGATAAAAGGCACATTTCTACAACCGATAATTTAGAAAAAACTATTGTAACATATTGTAATTGAAACTATAAAAGATAAGTTATATTGCATATATTTGACATTCATTTGGCATAAATTTTGCATGCATTTTGCATATGTTTTGCACATGTCTTGCATATTTCGACATATTATAGCTGCATAAATATCCGCTGTCTAATTATCGGTGACCAATAGGCTTACAGAATAAATAAAATGTAACAACTTGATGGTTAGCTTAGTTTTTCACGGAAAAAACGTCGAAAAAATCGGTTCTTATTTTTCTTAACCACGGCGACGCGAACTTGAAAAATCTGAAAAAATTCATAAACGATACTTACAATAATATATCGGTACTGTAGAAATATAAAGTTTGTCACTCCAGAACTTCCATGTGAAATCTGCATTTTTTCGATTTTTTTGAGGTATTTGATGTTTTACAGCAGGATTCTCATTTAAAAAATCTAAAACGAATTGCTGAGTATGTATTCGGGTGCTTGACATGTCTCAGATTTTTCTCAAAATTTCTAAACATCATTAACTAGGGAAAATAAGCTAAAAACTGATTTTTCATTTTTACCTCATAACTACCCTCCTGATCGAGATATAGGGTTAAGATTTTATACAGTATGCTTTTTAGAATGCGTTATCGAATAACCGGTAATTATTGTGAAAGGGTCACTATACTCCGATTTTGATGAAATTTAGATATGTTACAGATTTCCACATTTTGAACAACTTTTTCCTTTTCCAATATAGGGGGGTCGCTTTTAGTTTTCGAGATATTCGCAAGAAACTATTACTAATATTGTATTGATATTGGCAGGGACTTAATACCGGTAAAATTTTCATACCAGTATTAGGCAAACAGAGCTATACCGGTAACCGATATAAAATACCGGTATTTTTCGGTTTCTCTGTTGTGAATTAATTTGCTCCATTTGGATTTAAACACCCAGTATATGGAAACAGAGCCTGAGATTTCAAGTTGTTAATAAAATAATAGCGAATCATTCCTTCATGACATGCGATATTGATTTATTAGGATAACGTATTCCTCACTCTTCTAATAAACTCCGTTCTGTTAAGATGTACATTATATTTTCCTTACAATTGTGTTTTAAATAAATTGTTCTTTGTTCAATGATCTTTGGGTTGCTTGATCTTCTACCGCAATAGTGTATTTAAACCTCCCACATCTGTCTCTTTCTATATCCCGCGACACAATGTCGTTCGAACGACACCTTAAAGGTCTGTGCACACCCATCCGGGCCGGGCCGGATCCGGTTTTGGACCATGCACACTTGGCTGAATCTACTCGAGACGGCGGTGTCTCTTGAAATCGTGCCGCTTGCTACCGAAACCATAGCACTTTCCTCTCCCCTCTATATCCCAGGGGATGCCAATGGTTGAAACCGTCCGGTGCTCGGGCCAGAATGCTCAGCGAGCAATCTTTTCCAGCCCCGAACCCGGCGTGGCGGCAAGAAGGCAGATAAACATTATATATATATATATATATATATATATATATATGTTGTATTATTTAAAAAGCTATGTCACCGAGTGTTAAAGTAGAACTTTTCGGGTTTTGTTGTGGTATATAGTTGGTGTGGCATACGTTGTTAAGGAATTTAAACGTTATAAGAAACAAAATAAGAAACTTGCTTTCTGGTTTGGTAAAAACATCGACGTTGCAAACTTCAAACGAGGGTTTCTCAAGATAAAAGTCTGCTCTATCGCGTGGTATATTCCGATTTTCCTCTGGACCCTCATTTTTTGAGATAAATTCAAAAATATCCTCAAAAATTGGTGCAGAGGTAGTGTCCGTCCTTCTTTATTGATTGTTTAAACATGTTTAAACATTCATACTGTATTAATATTAGATATCACTGTATTTAGGAAAGTCTACAAAATCCTTTGCCGCAAAGAACAGTTCAATATCTTTGATAATAACGTCACAATATGTGTATAATAACAAAAGACACGCACTACATATATATATATGTATATATATTTTATATATAAATGTAAATAAATTATAAATTTAAATATTTTACTTCTAATATTGAATAAAGATTTATTTTATATTTGAATCCAATATTTCATTCGTGATATAAAATGTGTATGTACCCCATATTGTGGAACAAATATTTTTCTATGATAAATATAAAATATTTCCTGAATGTTGAGGAAAAAATATACTGTTTCGGATATTAGATAAATACTTTTTTTCATAATATGTAATGAATATTACTTGTACATTAGGAAAAAATATTTTATTTCTAATATTAAATAAAGATTCATTTTATATTTAGAAAAAAATATTTTTGTCGTAACATGAAATAAATATTTCCTGCATATTTAAAAAAATATATTTGTTTCTTAATATAGAATAAATATTGTACGTATATTTGAATATTAAAAAAAGATTGAATCTCTTTTTAATATTGTATGAATATGTATACAATATTTTGTGCTACTAGGGGTGATATCCGAATGCCACGGCTTCTAGCTCAATAGGACTGACCTGTCATAAAACAGTATAGTGAGCAAAATGACTGCACAGTCCCTAACCGCGCATCCCGTACATTGGTCAGAACAGGAGCCCCGGGAACGACACACGAACAAAGAAAGTCTATCGTTACGCTGCTCATCTCCATCTAAGATGCGGCCACAGGCCAAATGGTTTGGCTTGGACGTGACACGCTACATAGTATGCGTGAAATGAGGCCTCCCCTTTTCACTCCGATCCAATCGGCCGCGCATTCGTACCTAGGTACGTCCAGCTCTTATCAGCCTCGCATCAATATATTGTGTCACCGTTTGGGATCTATGCAGAATGGCGGCTTTAAGATCATAAACAAATCGGCGGACACCACGCCTTTTCGGACAAGGTCCCATGTTTCCATGACCTGGGCTGAAGAACTGCGACTGCGATCAACAGCAGATTATTCTATCGAGATTAGGTTAAATGCATTCAGGTACATAGGTTCAATCAAGCAAATTCTTCCCGATATTTCTCCCGTTAATTTCGGGGAAGGAGATAAATGCCAGGAACTAAGATTCTGTGACATCATGGCATTATAATTACCTGAATATTCAATATTCAAAATCAGACTTCAGATTGTATGCTTAAATTTTTTACATACAAATCTCAATAGTACAGCTATGGAGCACACTATGGTATCTATACCTGGTATCTATTGTTATGTTCTTCATAAAGTAATTTAATCGTCTCGGAAACTAATTTTTACCCTAGCTTTAATTTTACCGTTGACCAGAATTTTGACTTTGCCGGTAATAAAATTTATGGCCTTATGGCTTAAACCTTAAGCCAATGGACAAACGGTACAGCACTTTTTAGATTAATTATTGCCGTCTGCAATACTCCTTGTCGAATTTAAAACATTACCAGAATACTAGAACCGCCTACATGAACAACTTTAGTAATAACACTATACTTATTATCGGAGTCATCGAGTTTGAACAATGTAGAAGAAAAATAATTTTTGTGTCATTATTGATGAGTATTCTGAAGATATCGATATGTATACATTTTTTACTGCTGCGAGACAAAACGATGTATTTAACTTATGTTCAATTATTCTTCTTATTCTACAAATTATTATTATAGAGTCGCGTTGTGCGATTCGAAATGCGAGAGTCGATATACGGCCGAACGCGAAAAACAAATTGATGTACAAAATGTTTTTCATTTGTCTGCGATTGATTGTACGTGGTACAAAATATATTTTTCCGTCACGGCCTTTCCTTACATTACGTACCTAATTGAGTCATTTTTTCGGACCTTCAAAAATTACGGTCAGGTAAGGCCGGGACACGGCGCGGCGTTCGGCGATTCAGGTAATTGTAAATGCACCGACTGATCGACCGCTATTCACGGGCAAGATTGGAAAAGCCAATATTCTTTGTTCGACACACCAATAACAGTTTAGGTAAAATCAATGACATCTCGCGTTCTCTTCTACCGTGATTCCTTTTTACTACGTGAAAGTTGTAATTTTAGGACGAACGCTGTCGACTCTCATTTCAGAAACTTAAAAAACTATTCAGCAATTTTATCGACCCAAAATAATAAACAGTTCCCGAGATAACGGACACTTGTCGGAGTAGTGTCTCGTTTTTTTTTTAATTTGAGCAGATGCGGTTTTTGGTGATCTATCAAGAAATTCCAAAAGATTTTTCGGTATCTTGCAAATTGTTGATTTTACAAAGCGATGAAAATGAGTTCTTAAGAGCTTATTGCATGCGCAGGACATGAACTTTGTATCGAAAGTATCGCTTAGTGTTTCGCTGTTCCAAGGAAAAATCCTTGGTTCTTTCGTCTCCCCTCTATACCCCAGGTGATGCCTATGGTTGAACCTTCCGAAGCTCGGGCCAAAAATTAGTTTCCGAGACGATTAAATTACTTTATAACCACCGACCGATGAAAACAAGCAGGAAGACACCCCGTCAACACGTGCTCGGGGGGACTTCCTCAAACAAAGTCATAATAGCGCATTTCTTGCTCGAAGAACATAACAATAGATGCCAGGTATATGACGCACAGTAGGGTCGATGCAGCCCAAATGGCACGGTGTGCTACATAGCTGTACTCTTGAGATTTGTATGTAAAAAATTTGAGCATGCAATCTGATGTCTGATTTTGAATGTTCTTAAAGGCGCCATTTTGTATAGATCCCAAACGGTGACACACTATTGATGCGAGGCTGATAAGAATTGGACGTATTTAGGTACGAATGCGCGGCCGATTGGATCGGAGTGAAAAGGGGAGGCCTCATTTCACGCATACTATGTAGCGTGTCACGTCCAAGCCAAACCATTTGGCCTATGGCCGCATCTTAGATGGAGATGAGCAGGCTAACGATAGACTTTCTTTGTTCATGTGTCGTCCCCGGGGTTCCTCTTCTGGAGGATGCAGAATGTCTCAATGTACGGGATGCACATTAGAAAAATGTGAAAAATAGCTTGTTCCGGCGTCCCATGCAGTGGCTATAAGCCCGCAATTATGTCAGATTATTTAAATGTTATACTATTGTTATTTATTATTTGTTAGTATATTTATTCCGGATAAATTATTTTATGTATTTTTTTCATGTTAATCTCTTGTTCATAGTATAATTCATACTAAAAAGCCCTTTTGTAAAAAAAATAATTGATTACAAAAATCTATTTAATATCGCTAATGTATAATGTACCTATGGATAATAATGTATAATATAATAATAATAATCGTAATAATAATGTATATAGTATACAGTATATGTATATTGTTGTAACCTATAGCGATGGATTGGGAGATGGATGAAGGTGAAGGTGTGTTGAGGCGGAGTAGTAAGCGTGAGAAAAATGTGACTGGTAAAAGGTTGATGTATTTAAAACCAGGTATTTACAAAAGCAAAGGTGTATTTGATATAAAGAAAAATGAATTACGAAATGAGATGAGAAGCGGGTGATGAAGTGATGATGCACACAACGTGAAGCGCACGAGGTGAGTGAGGTGAAGAATTCTCGCGAAGCGCACGAGATTATCGATGCGTGAATTACGATTGCGAAGCGCACAAAACGTAAATAGAAAAGCGTGGTACGAGTATTATAATCGAAGAGCGACGACAGCGAGCGCGGTTTCGGCGCGCCTATTTATACTTGTCCGGGACCATCGGTTAAGAAGGATTGGGGAGTGGGATTCTTGAAATTGCAAGGATCCGCCAGCACCTAACGTTCGTTGGCAATCGGGGCATTGCCCTAACGACCGGTGCGGCGAGGGAGACAATGGAAAATAGGCGTTGGATTTAAAATATGGAATATCGGAAGGATGGCCCACGAGACAAGTTTTGCGGGAAACGTAAACAGCCGGCGCCGAAGACGTTTACAATCGCGGTCGTTCACCGCGATGCACGAGTCGAGCTCGTCAGCTGAGCTCGACGAGGTATAGAAAAACTGCCGAAACGCGAGGTACTTATGTATAGGCAGACGTTGTTGCGGGCAAGGCCTATACATAAAAACGCGTTGCGACAATTCGCAAGAAACGGGCAGGATCGAAATAGATCGCGTGGCGAGGCGTGTGCGAAACAGTTTTTAGATATTAAACATATATAGTAATAATAGTAATAAAAATATAATTATAATATACATCACTATTACTATTATTATTATTATTATTATTATTATTATTATTATTATTATTATACATTATTATACATAATTACATTATACTGTTATGCCGCGGCTCTTCAGTTGAGTAAGGTGTTGGAAGCGTGAAGATTCCTCGCAGGAATCGACGGTGCTTCCGAGGAAATGTGGTCCGGAATCCACACACAGAGACTCAAGGGCCAGAGACAAAAGTCGAGAATAATGGGCAACACGTATGTAGATTTTATTTTAAATAGACGTCGCAGCGGTGCGCCGTGTCTTTACAGAATCGAACAAGAATAGCCGGCTCTCGACGATTGAACGGCGATTTTATATTAATTGGTTAATACAAAAATCAGGGGTGGGGTCGCGTTGGGTCAGCAAGATATTAGTGCCGGGTGCATCGTGGAAGATTCCATGATCCAGGCATCGAGCGCGATCGGGCGGCCGGAAGTTAACGCAGCGGTATTAGCTTTCCAGGGCCGCACATAACAATACATTAGCGATATTAAATAGGTTTTTATAATAAATTAATTTCTTTTTACAAAAGGGCTTTTTAGTACGAATTTATACTATGAACAAGAGACTAACATGGAAAAAATACATAAAATAATTTATACGTAAAATGTACATATAATATCAGAATGTGTGACGCTTTTCCACCAAAGGCCGGAAAAGTATCCTATTTCCACGATGTTGTAGAGGAGAGATACCGATAGTTTACTTTAAGGAGCCGTGCACAGCAGGGAACTGTCAACGAGCTCGTGAAAAGGCAAGAATTACGGCCCTTCGGTGGCTCGGGGAGAGAATCGGAACCACATCGGCTCCGGTGCGTTCCCACTACACTCCCTATACCAAGCTATGTAAAAAAAACCACTCCGGGGCCCGGCCCGGATGGGTGTGCAGAGACCTTAACCCGGCTGGGCCCACGTGAACTTCTGAAACGAAAGTGTCCACGTGAGGTGTTCATAGACCCCCAGTGAAAAGCAATATTTATACTTAATGTTTTATGTTTATTGTAACATTTATTTATACTTTTGTTAAAATTGTAACAGACCTGTTTTACGGTCTGTTACTAAGACGCCGAACTCCGCCGAATACCGCCGAGACTCACCGTGCCGCGGTATCGGCTCGCTGCGCCGAAATCCTCCGACCGCACACCGTACCGCGCCGAGATCGCCACGAAGCCGCGGCGATGCGTTGCCATGGTGATCGGCAGCACACCGCGCCACGCCATGCCCCGCATCACCAAGCATCGGCTATATAAGCTGTCCCGTCAACTGCCGCGGGAGGCCCCGTAACTGGCATCTTCGCCGACCTCGGGGACCGAAAGACCCGACCCGCGGCAGGGGATCGTGGCTTCCGCCACGATCAACCGCATGTCCCGAAACCGCCGTGCACCAGGTCCGTAAAAACACCCGCGCCGCGCACCAGCACCGGTAAAACACGCGAACCGCGAGCGGCAGTTACCCCGGCAAAATGTAAGAACCACGCGTAGCGTATTTCTGGAACCTAACCTCTCCGTTTCTTGACCATACTCCTCGCCGGGCGAACCCTGGCCCGACGAGCGTTTTCAGCACGAGGAGGACCGCCGCGAGTCACCGAGCACTCCGCGGAAAACCGGAACCGTTACAAAATAACAGTATAAAATATATATAAACCATATACAAACTAGTTATCAGAGTAGTCATCTATGCCTTCTGCAGGAAGATGCACGCACAAGAAAGAAATAAGTACTTACCAAAATATAAAGAAAGTATAGTAAGAATTGTAGTGATACAAAAAGAAGAATAAACTGACTGCACTGTGTAAGTAAACGATGCACCTGTGAAGAAAGCTCAATCGAAACTGAAATACTGGATATAAAGAACACACGGTTGAAACACTCGCTAGTATAGATAAAGAGAGCCGAAACTGTAGAAATACATTTTGAGCGCACAACACAAAGTCGGCGACACATCAATACAGCCGGTATCGAGTTTTAAGAAGTTACATTGTATGGCAAAACTGTAGCGAAAGAAATATGAGAAATAGATAGCATATCTCAACGGTGGGGATCCGCTGGACCCCCACGTGGACACTGCCGGGTTAACTAAGCTGTAACAGTGTGTGTGAGGTCATGGCGCGGCTCGTACCCCGGGGTCGTGTGCGTGTAGACACCTAGCGCCTAGACGCGTTATATATTTATTATTTAAGTAGTTATTATTTGTTATTTATAATTTAAACAATTTTTAAGTAAATAAATTTGTATAATTTGTTACTACATTCATTATTTGAAGTATTATTTCAATAACAATTTATTGTTAAAATAAATGTTTAAACAATATAATCGTACTTAAATAATGAATATAGGAACACATTTCTATAGATTATAAAAATTTATTTATATAAACAATTATTTTAACAATAAGTTATTATCCACATGAACGCAGCACCGCGATATTACAGTCGTGAACGGCCCCGAACAGCTATTAGATACGCGACCACCGCACATTCTAACGCCGTCAATACTAAGAAAGCCTTGCTTACCTTGGTTCTTATGTAGAGCCCCAGCGAGGTGAAAATGATTCCTGTATTCACAAATTATACGGTGTACAACATTAAACCTGCCTACTCGTAAAATTCACAAGAGCATTTTAATTATTCGCTCTATGAAATTATTGAGCAGAAGGGGTCAATGTCAGTTCACTGCACAATCCGGCCCATATTATTAATTTATTCACGTCCACAAACGTTGAATGAAATCCACAGAAGTGATTCACAGAAATCCACATATCACGCATAATTAGTTCACACTTGATGCACGTAAATCGACAGTTTTGACTTCCCGTGCACGAAAAATCGTCCGTCCATGCTCGCGACCGTAGGAAGACTAGTTCAAAACAGCTGACGAGGTTAACGGCCTCTCAACAGCACACTGCCGATTTTTATTCATTTCATTTCATTTCTGTGATATGTGGATTTCTGTGAATCATTTTCACCTCGCTGGAGCTCTACATGAGAACCAAGGTAAGCAAGGCTTTCTCAGTATTGACGGCGTTCGAGAGTAGGAAGACAACACGGTTTCTGGATCATGTTGGCGAGGGGGGTGAGGCGCGCGGGGGGTATCGGGTTACCGGGTGGTATCGGGTTACCGCGGAGGGGGGGGGGGTATCGGGTTAACGCGGGGTGGGGGGGTGTATCGGGTTACCGCGGGGTGGGGGGGGGTGTATCGGGTTACCGCGGGGCCTGCGGTTACGTCAGCGGGGGGGGGGGTATTATTTAGGCAACATTTTTTATGAAATATGATACCCCTTTTTAGGGAGAGAGAGAGAGAGAGAGAGAGAGAGAGAGAGAGAGAGAGAGAGAGAGTATTATTATTTATTTTTATGAAATATGATACCCCCCTTAGATACCCTTTTTAGGGGGGGGGGGGAGAGAGAGCGAGAGCGAGCGAGAGAGTAGTATTTAGGCAATATTTTTTATGAAATATGATACCCCTTAGAACTGGTATTGAAAAGTGCTGACCTAGCACTCTCAAGGAGAGAGAATATATTTTAATTAGGTAGAGAGAGAGTATTATGTAGGCAAAACTACTTTAATTAGGTAGAGAGAGAGAGAGAGAGAGAGAGAGAGAGAGAGAGAGAGAGAGTACTGTTTAGGTAAATATTTTTTATGAAATATGATACCCCTTAGGTACGAACAGGAACGAACAGGAATCGACCGCGGTAGGCTGGACGCCCGTGTCTCTGAAAAGTCAGCAAATTCCTGTGCGAATGAACACCGATTAGGGAGAGAGAGAGTGACTAAGGTAGGACAAGGAATGAAACATCGATTAGGGAGAGAGAGGCTAAGGTATGACAAGGAGATTAAAGAGCTATTATTTTTTTTTAATCACCTTTTATTTTATCAGCATTACATCTAAGCCTAAAGCTAACAATTCGGTGTCTATTAATGAATTGCGTTCAAAATCTTCGTGTTCCACAATTGCTTTTGCAAAATCATCAGTGATGCACCAGCGCGCTCCTCTGTCCGGATTATCAGCTTTGATAAGAAAAAAACAAAAATTATTTAAGATATTGTATTTTAGCGGATATTTTTTTACAGTACGTTGCCAGAGAACTTACTGTGTGTGCGATTGCGTGGTGGGTTTCATACATTCGGTACAAATCCAAAAGTCATCTAAAATATCTTCTAATATGAAAGTTGGTAATTTTTGTACTTCCCAAAGATGTAGATGTGTGCGTATAATATCCGTAGCAAGTTTGTATAATGTCGGTATTTCAGCCATTTTATCTTGACAATAAATTTTTTGAATTCGCTCCAACAGAAATGAATCGTCGTTGACACAATCCGAACTTTATATACTCGAGCGCGTATATAATCGCTAAACTCGGGCGCTTCTATCTCTGAAAAGTCCTAACGCAGCAAATTCCTCTACCTTGGGAACGTGCGAATTAAACACCGATTAGGGAGAGAGAGTGACTAAATAAATTTCTTTGGAAGGTAGGACAAGGAGATGAAAGAGCTATTATGTTTTTAATCACCTTTTATTTTATCAGCATTACATCTAAGCCTAAAGCTAACAATTCGGTGTCTATTAATGAATTGCGTTCAAAATCTTCATGTTCCACAATTGCTTTTGCAAAATCATCGGTAACAGTAGATATTATTTGCATAAATTTGCAATATTTTGTTTGTACAGAATAAAGGTTCTCAGATAGCCACGAGTACATGTGATCGATACAATATTCCAAATCAAACAATCTTCTCATCGTTTTCTGAGCAATCTGTATGCACTTAGTCGAATTTGATAATTTTGCAAGCTTTATGCCATTAAACTGACAGAATTCCACAGTTATATCACCAACATGCACAGCATTCGTCGAGTAGTCAAAGTTCTGCAGAATGTCGTCTCTCTTGCGTAGAAGATCTTTCCACGTAGCCATCGAAAATTGAATTTCATTGCCATGACTGTCGCCTATAGCCAGTTCTACGTGGCAGCAACCGCCAATTCGAATCCCAATGTCAAGGTATTTGTAGAATGTATCCGTCAAGGGATATCTCCTGCCCAATATACGCATCGCACGCGTTATCCTCTGTTCCAAATTGTCAACTCTGATAAGAAAAAATTGTACTTCAGTGGATATTCTTGCAGTATATTGCCAGAGAACTTACTGTTTGTGCGATTGCTTGAACTCGTTATTCGTTGCTCGGGCGGACAACATCGTTGATACTTCAATACGGACAATGTAACTAACAATGATTGAAAAATTCGGTAGCCCCGTTACTTTTTCAAAGTGCTGACACAGCAGGAGAGAGGGTAGAGCACTGCGGTAGTGGGGGGTTAGAAAATGCTGACGTAAAAGAAATTCCTTTGGGAAGTAAACACTAGGACCCTGACAAGGAGTATGAGATAAAAGAGCTATTGGGATATAATTTTTCAGTTATTTTTTATTCGGCATCTATTTCATTACAATAAATCTAAAGATATATTTGCAGCGAGCAAATGATTGGATGAAAGTCGAATTAGATTTCCTCATCCCAATACATGCACCCGCGCGCATTATCCTCCATTCCGGATAAATCGTTGATATTTTAATACGGATGATGTAACCAACAATGATTGAAAAAGTCAGGAGCCCTGCTAGTTTTTAAAGTGCTGACATAGCAGGAGAGAGGACAAGGAGTATGAGATGAAAGAGCTATTATTTTTTTAATCATCTTTTATTTTATTAGCATAACATCTAAACCTAAAGCTAACAATTCCGCGGCAATCAACGAATTACGCTCAAACTCTCCATGTTCCGCAATTGTCTTTGTATATTCGCCATTATTTACATCTTGTATTATTTGCCACATTTAGATTGTATGAGATATAGGTTCTCAGACAGCCAACAGTACATGTGATCGATACAATATTTCAAATCAAACAATTTTCGCACCGTAAAGTTCTGCAGAATGTCGTCTCTCTTGCGTAGCAGATCTTTCCACGTGTTAAGGTAGTAGTAGATATGAGATGCGTGGTTTCATATCACAGTCGCGAAGTTACAACGTTATATTATAATTGATTAAGGTAAGAGTGGGTTTGTGAGACTTTTTATAAAATGCTCTGCACAGCCGCCAGTGAAATTATATTGCAGACGTATTACATGCAAAGTGCATCGATCTTCAGTTTTCGCTACTTCACACTATAGCAGTAAGTATAATAAAATTTTACTTAAATGGTTCACATCATCCGGGTTTATTTTTAGATTTTTTTCTTATTTATTTAGATGGCTCAAATCACCCACATTATAGATATGGACGGGTTTATTGTGAAAAAAAAATTTTTATGTAAAGAATTGGCGATTATAAATGTCGGCAATGGTTCTTACCAATTGGCGGAATTTCGTATAGGAGCAAAATTTCATAATCTATCCACTGCCGACAGAAAGTCGGCATGGTACGTCAGCAAGTTTATACATGGAATCCCATGTAAAGATTTCGGCTATGAAACATACCGACAGGATGACCTCATTGGTATTATTCATAATTTTGTTCGCGATTACACGGATCCTGTCGTGGCGTATAAAGCGGGGTATTTCGAGAGAGACATCCTTCGAACAGTGGGGATACGATGTATAAATTTAGAAATTTTTAATTGCCCAAAATATGACGTATTGATACAAGATCCCATGTATCAAATTGATCACATACCATGCCGGCTTCATTGTTCAAAACCGTCGTTCGGGAAACCATACCATTGTTGTCTAAGCGAAGTGAAAACATTTCGAGCATGGTTAAACAATTACAATGAAAATAACAGGTAACGTATCAAACACTTTGTCGACGATTGATTTTCTAATAATTTATAATTTTCCAACAGCTGAGTGTTAACCATTTTGGAGGGTTAAACCACTATACGCAAAATAACAGGTAACGTATCGAATAGTTTGTTCAAAACACACTTTATTCATGATTTTTTTTTACTAATTCGTACTAATTTTTCAGCAAAAAATGTCGGAAAATTCACCGGTGACAGAGATGGTTTCCAACCACATCGCCACTTTTGATTATCGTTTCGAGCGGGACAGACTACGAAGCTTTCGTAACTGGCATGTTCCATACATAAAACCTGAGGAACTCGCGGCCGCAGAATTCTACTATTTGGACTACGAGGATCTTGTCGAATGTTTCGAATGCGGCATAGAGATACATCGATGGGAAGAGAACGACGATCCCATGACCGAGCATCGCACCTGGTCGAAACACTGTCCGTACATTTGCGGCCTGAATTGTGGTAATGTGCCAATAGAAGTCGATCCTAGATATGCCGTTCGATACTCGTTCGATGGTCGTTCGATACCCGTTCAACACCCGTTCGATACCGTTCAACACCCGTTCGATGCTCGCTCGATACCCGTTCAACACCCGTTCAATACCCGTTCAACACCCGTTCAATACCCGTTCGATGCTCGCTCGATACCCGTTCGATGCTGTTCGATACCCGTTCAATGCCCCGTTCAACACCCGTTCGATGCTGTTCAACATCCTTTCAATACCCGTTCGATGCTCGTTCGATACCGTTCAACACCCGTTCGATACTGCATTCGATACCCGTTCGATGCCGTTCAACACCCGTTCGGAACAGGGGACGACTCTCATAGTTAAAGGTCATGATTGCTAAGTACAAAATAAACCGTCCCCTGTTCCGAACGGGTGTTGAACGGCATCGAACGGGTATCGAATGCAGTATCGAACGGGTGTTGAACGGTATCGAACGGGTATCGAATGCAGTATCGAACGGGTGTTGAACGGTATCGAACGAGCATCGAACGGGTATTGAAAGGATGTTGAACAGCATCGAACGGGTGTTGAACGGCATCGAACGGGTA